>JAYESA010000004.1:294848296-294925796 GCA_036927795.1 Iris macrosiphon
CAGTGGTCCGGGCAGCCCTCGGGGCCGAGGCGTGACATAATGGTATCAGAGCCAAGTTTCGATTCTGGGACCTGTGGGTTATGGTCCCACCATACTTCCGCTGCACAACTTTGATTGATGCGATAATAGCCAAACAACTAAAACGATGTTGCCTTGTGCGGGCGCAACCCCAGGCTCGCACGGCATCATATCCCGGTATCAAACGGGCCATTCCTTGCCCCGTCGGAAGGCGTCGAGGCACGATAATTCATGTTCGGTGCGCCGAGGCACGGTGATTTGCGTCCGGTCCTCCGTTCCGGCAGGGGAAGCGGTGGTCCGGACGGCCCTCGGGGCCGGGGCGTGACATTGAGTGGAATTGGTAGAGAATTGAGTTTGCTTAGGGAAGAAGAAGCTTGAAAAAAAATGAGGCTAATAAGTGAAATAAAATGAATGGATGAGCCCTAAATTGAATTTATCTCTTATAGTAAGGTTTGGTCATGCCAAAATATCAAGTTTGCCCTCTCCATTTGTCATGAATGAAATCTAATTAACTAAAGAAAGGAATCTTTATAACTAAGAGGAATATTCTCTCCATGACAACTAAACCTAATTAATTCTAATTACTAAAGTCATGACTAATAATAATTAGCTCTAACTAACACTTACAAATTCTAATTGACTAGCCACTAACTAACACTAATATAATTATAGGCAATTACTGCTATAAAATAATATATAAAAAATTTAACATGTAAAATTATCAAAATATCCCTATGGTGGAAAATGGTAGTTACAAGACAATATCACCCTCTCGTCTTCGAATTACAGAGTGAAGAATTTCTCGACGAGATGGATTTTAGATATCTTCTCATCAGTTTTGTAGTGCTTCTCAAGAGATTCCTAGACATCTCTTGCCTTCTCTTTTTTATTGTAGGACTCTGCCATTAAGTCGTCCATAGCATTTAGGATCAACAACCTGTAGAGGTTGTTATCAACCTTCTACTTGGAGTGCGCGTCCTGCGCCACACCAACTTCAAGCTCTCCTCCATCTTCGGGAATGGTAGGTTCATGATCAACCAACACATAAGCAAATTTGACAAGACAAAGATTCAAGGAGATCTTCCTCTTCCAAATATTGTAGTGTTCGCCATAAAACTTCTCAAGCTTGTGAAAGCTAGTATCGAGAAGGTTTAAGCGGTTGTCCATTCTAACTTGGATCTTGCCTTGAGATTGTTAGTCCCAAAGTCAGATCAAAGAAGAAGAGGAGGCCACAAAGTAGAGACTCACACAAGAGTTTGTCTCTACTAACTCCAGAAGAGAAGTTGGTGCACTGAGATTCACACAAGAGTTCCTCTACAGTGACACGCAACCCCCAAGAAGCACTAAACCACGAACATGTTACAAACTGACGACCCAAGGAAAATCAAATACAACAAGAATCAGAAAATTGTTCTTATCTTTACGTTTGCAGACGCTACAACGAGAAGGAACGAGAACAAGAAAAGAAATACAAAGAAGGAAACTCCTTGCTGGGGTGATCAAAATCACCGGTGTTCAAGGCAAGATTCGCCCTATACGGCGATCTGCCCCCAGGATCCAGCATGTTCTCAAATAAACTTCTGGAACGCTCTCGGTCATATTTGGATCACTAAAAAAAATACTATGTGGGAAGGTGGTCAGTGGGCTGCATAAATCTCTAGTGCTCTCAGTTCTTTCTGATAAAGTTGGAATTTTCTCAACCCCTCCAATGAAAGAGGAGCTCCTCTCTATATAGAGGAAATTAGCACCTATGTGGCACGAGAAAGCACTGGCCGCATATGCGATGTCCGTTCAGATACCATGGTGCATGCGCCGCATGTGCCACCTCCACCGCATGGACCGCCAAACGCCGAAAGTAGTCGCTGAGAGCAGACAGCGTTGTCAGGCGCCGGAAGCAGTAGCGTAGCACAGAGAACCATGCGCCGCCTGCACCACACGCGCCGTACAACGCCGCCAACAACAGATTGTGTCCCCTCCATATCAGACATAGCACATTGCCTCCTGTCGAGCTGGTGAGCACTGGCCGCATGGGCACCAGACCGCATGGGCACATGGACGCATGGGCTCTTGGCCCTATAGACACATATCCTCATGCGCACCTGGACGCATGTGCTCCTGACGCAAAGCGACCGAGCATGCGTCTGAGCTAACAACCGTGCATGTAACTCGCGCATAAAAGGAGCGCATGAGCGCCTGGCCGCATGCGCTCCTGACGTAAAATGACCGAGCATGCATCCGAGCTTGCAACGCACGCATAAAAGGAGCGCATGAGCGTCATGCGACGATACTAAGTGCAAAGTGGGCCAAGAAAGCATTACTTTGCGCCCTTGAGGCTAAGTCCGAATCGCTAAGGGGCTTAGCTCCTAAAGAAAATTTTCCCAAATGTTGTGACGAAATTTAAGATTGTCATAAATGGGTTCACACTTAATCCCTTTAGAAAAGTCAACCAACATGAGCCACCACCTCATGTCCATATATTAATACTAAGTATAGCTATATATTGAGATATACACATTGGTGATTTTTCAATATGGAACTAAAACTCCTAAAGCAAAGTGGAAAACAACAACACTTTCTTCGTTACAAAAAAATTCATTACAAAATATCTCCCTTGTTCATACAACATTAACAACTCCCTTGCTCATAAAACAATAATAGTAAGTACTGCAACTCCCTTGTTCATCTAACAATAACAAATTAAAATTAGAACTTCAAATTCTAATTACAAAGTTCTGGACTGTCTTGTCTAAGTCTAAGAACTTGTCAGACTTACTTCTGGACCGACTATAAACCAACCTTAAGAGATTCGGACATGAGTTTTGTGTGTGTGTGTGAGAGAGAGCTCCCGGACCAAACACCAACACTACCTCTTCTTTCTACCAACCAAATTACATGCACTACGGATTTGAACCCAAACCAACGTTACTCAACTCTCACAATTTGCTTGGAGGGGGTCTACCAAATTACTTTGACCCCCAACAACATTCATTGATTGATTGTGATTCTGTGAATGGATGTCATCCATTTTTTAGTTGTAAGAAAAAAAAAAATCCAAGGAAAATGCTAAAGAATAAACCACAAATTATCCAAGCCAAACAAACACGAGACAGTCGTTTCCTACCCTCTCCGAACGGCCCAGATCCATCCCCATCCCCAATCCAACGGTCCACGTCCCCTCTCCTCTCCTCACCCTCTACTTCTCATCCCCCCGCCAAAATATATAATAAAATCCATTCCATCAACAGACCCAAAACTCTTCCCCAAAATTAAACCAAACCGAACTGAACCGAGCAGGACCAATGGCCGCTTCCTCCCCCGTCACCGCGGCCCGCGCCGCCCTCGTCGGCCGGTCCATCCCCGGCTCCCCACCCCCGGCCCACCCGGACCGGCTCTCCCTCCCGGCCGGCCTGGGCCTCCGCGCGCCGCCCCGACTTCTCCGCGCCGCCGCTCCCCGGCCGAGGAGCTCCCGGAGGTCGGCGTCGGTGAGGGCGGCGGCGGCGGAGGCCGGGACGGCGGTGGTGGAGGCCGGAACTGTGGCGTTGGTGGAGAAGTCTGTGAACACGATCCGGTTCCTGGCGATCGACGCGGTCGAGAAGGCCAACTCCGGTCACCCGGGCCTGCCCATGGGCTGCGCCCCCATGGGCCATATTCTGTACGACGAGGTGATGCGCTACAACCCCAAGAACCCGTACTGGTTCAACCGGGACCGGTTCGTGCTCTCGGCCGGGCACGGGTGCATGCTCCAGTACGCGCTGCTGCACTTGGCTGGCTACGACAGCGTCAAGGTGAGCTCGCTCTCTCTCACTGAACTATTTATATTTTTTGAAAAAATCAGATCTTTGTGAGGTTTGATTGGTAAAGTTGCAATCTTTTTTGACACTAATATAGAGTACACAATATGCAATGCTAACTAAAGATTGAGAAGTTAGCTTTTGCTAATCTTTGGAGCAACCCAGATTTTCAGTTCCATCTGACACACATTTTAAACAGATTTTTCAAAAGATTATGGATTAGTATTTCATACATCCAAAAATTCCATAGGGGCTGGGGCTGCCACATGTCAAGACTTGGTGGGACTTGGTGTCATGCATGCAGTCTCGGTTATTATTGACTCTCAAAGATTGTCACGTGTCATTTTTATTCAACCTAAAACTACTTTAGGAGTCGTTTGGTAAACATCCACACTTGTTTGACCACTGACACGTGGCAACCTTTGAGTGGAAGGGTGAACATCCACCTAGTTTTGGTGGGTGAACAAAAATTGACTCACTATTGGCCTACATCTAAACAAAAGATTTCAAGTTTCGGGAATTATGTTTGATTGAAGTTCGAATCTGTGTTAGGAATTTATATTTGCGCCTTACATTTCTGCTTTCACCAGATTTGACAAGCTATAGTTTGATCTGAACAAACCAATATGGTTTAAGTAGGCAGTAAATAATTTATATATTCCATCTGACACTATATTTTAAGCGCATTTGATTTTCTGAAGTTGGCAGTAAAGGTTTATTTTATCTATAATTCAATGATGGAAATAGTATCTGGGTTGGAAAGATTGCATCTTGCTGAGTTTTCATGGGAAAAGTTCCAGTTTCCCAGTAATGGAGTGTCACGAGTTACTCTAGGATTTTTGCACACCAGATTTGACAAGCTATAGTTTGATCAGAACAAACCAATATGGGTTAAGTAGGCAGTAAAGAATTTATATATTCCATCTGACACTGTATTTTAAGCGCATTTGATTTTCTGAAGGCAGTAAAGGTTTATTTTATCTATATAATTCAAGGATGGAAATAGTATCTGGGTAGTTGGAAAGATTGCAAGAGTTTTCATGGGAAAAGTTCCAGTTTTCCCAGTAATGGAGTGTCAATAGCAAATTGAACTAAACTGTGAGAAATTAGCTATAGTTTGATTTTAACAGACCCATATGGTTTACTTTTAGTAGAAGGTTTGTTATGGTTCTTTGGCTTTCACTTTCAAGTCCCACAGGCAGTAAAGTTGGGAATATACATTGATTGAATGGATTGGGAATCCATTTTCTTAAAATTTATGGATGCGCCTATACTACAATTTGATAACAAATCAATATGGCTTTAAGTTGCATTATTTATTTCTTTGACGAGTTTGAGTTTCTGATCAAGCTCCGAGTAATTTGATGGTTTTGATTTTATCTTTATAGGAGGAGGATCTGAAGTCCTTCCGGCAGTGGGGAAGCAGAACACCTGGTCACCCCGAAAATTTTGAGACGCCTGGTTGTGAAGTCACTACCGGTTTGCTTCTTCACTCACTTGACATAAGAAAACTTACTAGCAAATAAGCCAAAGCATTCTCTTTAACTATCCAACTTACAGTACATAAGTTTTCAAACTGTTTTGTTTATTCTTGTATATAGGTCCTCTTGGTCAGGGTGTCGCAAATGCTGTTGGCTTAGCACTTGCTGAGAAACACTTAGCTGCCCGTTTCAACAAACCAGACAGTGAGATCGTTGACCATTACACGTAATGACATTTTTGAACCAATCCATCTACTTAGTTAGGTTTTCAAGGTGTGTATTCATGTGCGTAAATCAGATCTGTAACCCTGATAAATGAAATCTGTCGGTTTAGGTATGTTATACTCGGGGATGGTTGCAATATGGAGGGCATTTCAAATGAAGCTGCCTCTCTTGCTGGGCATTGGGGTCTTGGAAAGCTGATTGCTTTCTACGACGACAACCACATATCGATTGATGGAGACACAGCGATCGCGTTCACAGAAGATGTGAGTGCCCGGTTTGCGGCTCTAGGGTGGCACACAATCTGGGTGAAGAATGGTAACACTGGCTATGATGAAATCCGTGCTGCAATCGAGGAAGCAAAGTCTGTTACTGACAAACCGACAATGATTAAGGTTCGTCGTTATTAGTTCTTCATTGCTTGTAGATTGGTTGTGATTGTGCTCGGATTCTTTCTTTAGTAAGTGTGATATTTGTTGAGGTATTGATTTCCTACAGGTAACCACCACTATTGGTTATGGATCACCAAACAAGGCAAACTCATACAGTGTACATGGTAGTGCACTGGGTGCCAAAGAAGTTGATGCTACCAGGCAGAACCTTGGATGGCCTTACGAACCTTTCCATGTGCCCGAGGATGTTAAGAGGTTTGGTGACATTTCCCACTTAGTTTACTTTTGATGTCTAAGTGATGACATCTTTGAACCTGGGAGACTACTACTAAATTCTCGTAGTTGTTTTCTTGTATGGGAAATAGTTATTGATGGATTGAGGAGTTGCTCTTTTCATCATGTGTCCAAAATAGTAAAAAAGAAAAAGAAACAAAGATTTGTAAATGAGTAGAACACTCATAATGACCTGTAAATTGGATTTTTATCCTTCATGAATGAAAATTGTTCCGTTCCTTTGTTGCATATGTAATGCCTTGTTCATATCCTTTTTCAGTCACTGGGGTCGCCATGTTCCAGAAGGTGCTGCTCTTGAAGCAGAATGGAATGCTAAGTTTGCCGAGTATCAGAAGAAGTACGCAGAGGAGGCGGCAGAACTGAAGTCTATAATTTACGGAGAATTGCCTGCTGGATGGGATAAGGCTCTCCCGGTAACTAACAACCCCAATTATTTTCTTCTTTTTTTCTTTGACATATCTAGTATTGGCACTAGTATCCCATAATTATAACTGTTCTGGGCACTTTGTTTCCTGAATTCTCAGACATACACTCCTGAAAGTGCAGCAGATGCTACCAGGAACCTTTCGCAGCAGTGCTTGAATGCGCTTGCTAAAGTACTCCCCGGATTTCTTGGAGGCAGTGCGGATCTTGCCTCCTCAAACATGACATTACTGAAAATGTACGGGGACTTCCAGAAGGCAACACCCGAGGAGAGGAACCTCCGCTTTGGCGTTAGGGAACACGGGATGGGTGCAATCTGCAATGGAATTGCCCTCCATAGCCCTGGCCTTATCCCATACTGCGCAACCTTTTTTGTTTTTACAGACTACATGAGAGCTGCCATGCGAATCTCTGCCTTGTGCGAGGCTGGAGTCATCTACGTTATGACCCACGACTCCATCGGCCTCGGAGAAGATGGGCCTACCCATCAGCCAATCGAGCACTTGATAAGCTTCCGAGCCATGCCCAATATCTTGATGTTTCGTCCAGCAGATGGGAATGAGACTGCTGGTGCCTACAAGGTGGCAGTGCTCAACAGGAAGAGGCCGTCGGTCCTTGCCCTGTCTCGCCAGAAGCTTCCTCAGCTCCCAGGGACATCGATTGAGGGAGTGGAGAAAGGAGGATATATCGTCTCGGATAACTCTTCAGGCAACAAGCCGGATTTCATCCTTATGGGCACCGGTTCCGAACTGGAAATTGCTGCCAAGGCTGCAGATGAGCTGAGGAAAGAGGGGAAGACGGTCAGGGTTGTGTCTTTGGTCTCATGGGAGTTGTTTGACGAGCAGTCGGATGCGTACAAGGAGAGCATTCTCCCCGAAGGCATCACCGCAAGGGTTAGTATCGAGGCGGGTTCCACGCTCGGGTGGCAAAAGTATGTCGGGAGCAAGGGGAAGGCGATTGGCATCGACCGGTTTGGTGCAAGTGCTCCTGCTGGGATAATTTACAAGGAATACGGTATTGCTGCAGAGAATGTCATTGCAACTGCCAAATCTCTGTAGACCACCACCTCCTACCCAGCTCATGGTTAGGCTCCAATGTTTAGAACCCTTACTGGGGTTTTGGGGGGACAGTGGGAAAAAGAACCAGTTTTTAGAGATTCAATCAAATTTGGTCCTCGAGATATAATAAAAGCCTTTCCTCTTCTTCCTGTCATCTTGTACAGAGTCTTGATTTGTAGTGTGAATCAGTGGGGAAACTTTATTGAAATTGTTGAACCAAGTATGTCTTTAATTTTGAATGCAAGGGTTGCCAACTGAGTTGATCAATGGATTTGAACCATTTTCTCTTCTACCTGCTGTGGTAATATAAGATCTTGATTACTTGCTATTGGTTTACTTTTCTTGAATAATGGTGAAAAGCGAAACCTATCTGTCCATTTGTCCATCTCAGGGGCTGCTGTTTGGTTGATCGATTTGGAACACAAAAGTGGCCAAAATTCGAATTTGAAACTATTTTACGTGTTTGATTAAAAAATTTGTATACATTATTTACTGTAATCTGACATGAACAGTAAATCTTATCTGCCTATCTGCCACGAAATCGGATTTTGACATCAGGGTTTTCTCCTCCGAAGTGAAGTACGAAAATGAAAAAATTTCATTCCCACGTTGCGGGTTTGATTGGGGGACCACTTACTCTCTAATTTAACAACAAAAAAAATTACTATTCATATCACTTTAACAAAAAGTTACACCACTCACTTTAATAACCAACCAAATGCTAAATTTTAATATTTTTCACTTCTAATATCCACTTCTTCAAAACACTCAAACGATTTTTTTTTACTTTCCTCTACTTGACCGCAATACGTACGCAGAATGTCGATTTCCGAATTTTTCAATTTGTCACACTTCAAGGTGTGTAAAAGTGCGGGCCGGCCCGGAACCCGTCACAGGTCAGGCCCGGTCAAACCCGGTCGGGCCGGCTTAGACCCGGTCAACGGACCGGCTCACTCCGGCCCACTCCCCCCACGGGTCCGGGCTGGGTCGGAGGATCCAACCCGCAAGCCCGGCCCGGCCCGGTCAACCCTCCGTTCAGGCCGAGTCAAATTCGGACAGCCCGGTCGGGCAGGCCCGAACCGGCCTGGTTCGGCTGAATTTTTTTATAAAAAAAAAATAACCGTTGAGGTGTATTTTTACCAAAGTACTCCCGATTTAGTGGCAGTTTTTGACCGTTTTAGGGGTCATTTGAAATGACCAAAATATCCATTATAACAACTCTTTTTTTAGGGTATTTGGGATCATTTGGCCCCAAAAATTTCCTATAAATAGTCCATAATTCATGAAAAATAAACACAACAAAATGTTTTTCCTCTTACGAAATTTCTTTCATCTCTTACAAAGTTTAGAAGCAAGGCCATTACAAAGTTTAGAAGCAAAGTAATTACTGGAGTCCAACTTCTTTCCTCTCAACAAATTTCCTTGTGATTTTTTTTTGGAGGCTTCTAGAAAACGTTACAAGTAACTCTAATATTACATAAAAAAAAAAAATCTGATTTGAGATTTTTCTTTTCTCTATCTCTCTCTTTGTAAAGAAGTAATTAATTTAGCTCTAAATTTTTTTGAAAATTTATTATTTTTAAATATGGATTGACAAGGTTCAAACCAATATTATAAAAATTATTATTATTATAATAATATGTTTGAAAATAATCTTATTCTTGATTATGTGCCACTGACACAAATGTCACCTCCTGAAGTTAGGAGTATGACCACGGCTACAAAAATTGCCGATAGAAAATAATCTTTTTATGGAGATATTATACAAAAATATTTGTTACTGATAGTGAGGGCGCAGCGGTTTTAGATCCAAAAGATCAAAAATCAATACATAAAGCTGCGGAATGTAAGAAATGTAAGCGGGTTTATAAATAATAAAAAATGATGGCACGGACACTTTAAAAAGGCACTACGAAAGTTTTTAAGGCAAAGACACACTGCAGGATACATAAACACAGCTAAGTATCGGTGGTCAAGGATCTTCTTTAGGTAACTTTACTTATTCTGATGCTCGTAACAAGACTGAGTTAGCAAGATTTATGATTTGTGAGGAACAACCCTTTACATTTTGTGAGAGTAATTTCTATTATAACTATGCAAGTAATACCCTTAATCCTTGTTTTACTAAAGTTTCTAGATCTACTACCAAAGCAGTGGCTCTGAATTTTTTGCAAAAAGATAAGGCTGTTTTGAAAGAAAGTTTTATGCATGTTAGTAAATTTGCTTTAACTTCTGATATATGGACTACTAAGTAAAATTATGCTTATATTTGTATCATGACACATTATATAGATCAAGATGGATGTTGCAAAAATGCATCATTTGTCTAAGGCCTTTAGAATTTTCGCATATCGTGCTGTCATCGGTGGCGCTATAATGCAATTTGTGCGTGAATATGATATTCACAATAAATATTTTCGATTTCTTTTGATAATGCTAGTAATAACACTTCTTTTATTAGTATTTTGAAAACACAATTTAAGCCTATGTTAGAAGGTAGATTTTTTTCATGTTATATGTGCTTGTCATATTATTAATTTGATTGTACAAGAATGTCTTGAATTCTTTCAACTAAATTTAGAAATTCTTAGATCATGTTTACATAGTTTGACTTCTTCTGCAAGTAGACAATAAGCTTTTAAAATTTTATATACACAATATGGTGTTACTTTTAGGCGATTTGTTAAGGATGCACCACATAGATAAAATTTTACTTATTTAATGTTGCAATCTTCCATTAAGTTCAACGATGTTATTACACATTATTGTAATGCTAATCCTAGTTTTGATTATCAAGTAACTGAGAATGATTGGTTAATTGGTACTTCTATTTTTGAATTTTTAGATTATTTTACAATGCTACATGTATTCTATCTGGAGTTTATTATCCAACTTCTCATTTATCTTTAACATAAATTCTTAATATGTCTCATTTATTTTGTAAATATAAAATATTTCTGGTTTTGATTATGTTGTTACCAAAATGGAAGCCAAATTTAAAAAATATTGGGGTGATATACCTCTTCTATATTGTTTGGCTTCGGTTTTTGATCCTAAGATTAAATTAGATGGTGTATATATTTTATTAGATGATTTTGAAGATAATATGAGAGTTGACGTAGGTAGTTTGAAAGTAAAAATTAAGGATGTTTTAGATAGTTTAATTATTTTATATGAAAAAAGAGTTGTATCCACCCGACCCGGTACAACCGTTTGTTTGCCATTAAAATTAATTATTTCAATAACAAAAAAAAAGAAAGTACAAAGAGGTCATAGACAGACAATCTAAGTACAAATTTTTTATTCTGGGGTGTGACAATGGACAAAGAGCGCAATGGCGGCTCCTTTACTCCATTGACGATCCGACGCAGGGTGAAGAAGCTCTCTTCTGCTCTCTCTCTCTCTCTCTCTCTCTCTCTCTCTCTCTCTCTCTCTCTCTCTCTCTCTCTCTCTCTCTCCTTTGCTCTTCTCTGTCTGTCCTTGTGTCTCTGGTTTGGGCATGTCATCCAGGTATATATAGTCATCCTTGGGAGCGCATATGTTAGGCCGCATGGATGCTAGAGGGTGCCATATGTACCTTCCTAATATGGTGCAGCTGTAACCGTGAGCAGGGCAAGCTGTGTCACGATCCGTACCCTAAATAAGGGCACAAGTGATGAATAACGCACAGCCTATGCCACAATATCGATGGTAGAACGATGTCTGGGTCAACATAACTATCTACACATCTCACCAATATATATAAGGTACATGTCATGTCATCTCAACTCCAATTGGAGGAATAATATAATATATGATAATGAACTCAATACTAATCACAATATCAAACTAGAGGAAGAAAGTCATGATATAGAATAAAAGGAAAGAAGTACAAGAGTCAAATACAACACAAGTCCAAAGTCTACATCTTCACAAAGCTCACAATATATAATACATGCCATAAAGTCTAATAAAATCAAATATAACTCATAATGAAAAGTCTAAGTCTCTCTAGCTGGTTGTACTATCTCAAGAGTCTCTACGGGTGCTGGCTCAACTGTCTCGTCATCCTATGGTCCGTAGTGCGTGGGACATCAATCCTCTAATGAATCATCAGAAAAATATATCCAATCGGGATGGAGCAAAGTACAACCCAATAGCAATTCCAATAATTGACAGAAACTATGAAACAACAATAGTAAAGATAATAAATGATGGAAATAACTCTAAAAGTATCTATCATGGCAAGGAGGATATCATGGTGATAATGGAAGTACACTAAGAGCAATAAAGTAAGGAACATCAAGTAATGAACTGGAAATGAGGAAAAGTAATAATAACTTGTGCCTTGAAATATTAGCAAGATATGTGATCGGCTTGGGCCTAGCACGGACTATACTCAAAAAGGGAAGCTAGTGTGACCACACGTGATTTGCATGGTATACTACCTATCACGGGATACAACCTAAATATATCACGGGCTATAAGGTATGATCACATATCCACTAATACTTCCCCCAATCTCCGACTAGTACACGAATCCAAATTATGACACGTTCTGACACTGTAATCACTATGCACGATCTGTAATATCATGTACACTGATCACGGTCTAATCATCTAATCATGAAGTAATAGTGTTCACGAAGGAGAACATCTCATGACGGGGATCCAATGTGTACCAATCCTTGTAACCATCGTATCAGGAATCAAATAAAGTAATACTAAATGCATGTAACATAGAGATGATCAAATAAGAAAACTACTAGAGATGTACTCACCTCTGTTCAGAGCAAATGAAGTTACTCGGTGTCCAAGCTGGTGTCACACATACCTAGATAGGAATGGTATGTCAATGTGGGTGTATAAAGTGATAATGAGCTAAAAATGCATTAAACATGTTTTTTAGGTCAATACTAGGTCATTCTAGCTAAATTAGGCTATTATCTATGTCCAATACAAGTTAATTAATCTAAATAGTTACTAACTAGCTAATATTAGCTCTTATTAGCTATACTAGTTATACTAAGGTTATTACTTATATGTATAGCTAATACCTACTCTAGCTAGGAGGACTAACTAATAATTTAGAACTAATACTAACTTATACTCTAACTAATATCTACTGTAACACTATAGCTGATACTAACATTATTGATACAAACTAACCTACTAACACTAGCTCATACTCTAAACAAATACATACAACAGACATCCTACTATAAAAACTTAACTACCCCAGTTCAGGTACTTCCTGATAACTAATACTCAACCATTCAATACCCAGTTACAACACCTGAAACTTAAGTATTAGTAATAGAGTTACCCCTCAACTACTGGTGATACACCTTGGTTGGTGATGTAGCTGCTCTGTTCTCAGATAAAATATTTACCCTCACCGAGCTTATAATACTGTAATGCAGTCACACACTCCCAATTGCCTCCAATTGCATATGTCACTGCACTTGCTGCTATATGATCCTTCAACTGGTCAGTTTACGCATGGACTTGTACCCGAGTGAATCAATACTCCAACTTACCTGACCACAGAGACTCCACATGCCCTAACTTACCTCTTTGCATGTTACATATGACGTACTCCTAAGTATAACACAGACATCAATGATCTCAAATATTTCATGCATTACACTAACACCAACCTCCACAAGCTTGTTGTTACAGCAAGTTGTTGTGACCTCAAATGCTACTACCTGCAGTGGCTCATCCCCAGATGTGAGGATACCTAAATATTGCCCCCCCTTCACTTCCACATTACCTACTGCACATTCTCAGATATTCCAACCCACAGTCACTAATTAACACACATATACACATAGGTGTGTACCACAACACACACACACACACACTGAGCATATACCTAGCAATCACTGTCACAGTCTGAACCAAATCTGAGAAACACCAACACAGCAACTCACCCTCTGTCCAACCAACTGCAGTTTACTGCAGGGAACATCACATTGCAGTTAATAGTGTTTGAACTACAACTCCTCCCAACTACAGCTACCTGTACCAAACACAGGCCCGTTACCCAATACCTCTGATATATATCAAAGTATCAACTGATACTTGACACTGCAGAAACTGATACACCCCTTAGCACACTAACTATCTAATATCACTAACTTATCACGACTAACCACCTGCACACTCTAATGATCTGCCCGGGCCTAATTCCTCTACTGCCCATCACAAAACCCCAATAATACACACACATATAGAACATATATATAAGTATAGATATCATCAATTCACACACACACACACACACACACACACACACACACACACACATATATATATATATATATATATATATATATATATATATATATATATATATATATATCCTCTTAAATCATATGCACCACCATATTATTCCTTTAAGGCATTAAATCAAATACTTGGAGTGTAATAACTAATAAAACATGATGCACATCCCATTGAGGTATTCAAATTCACTAATTCATCATAATAAATATTTTTAAATACCAAATATGAATAATAATAGCTATTAGAACTAATAACAAAATGAATTATAGAGAATTGCATAAAACCACTCAAAACAGAACTCCGCATCACACAGTATCACACTGTATCGTGATACGGCCTACTTGTGCCCAATTGTGGACACGGAGCTAGTATCATAATCCCGATCTAAGTCCATTATGACTAAATTAGTCTCATGATACACACTTGATGTTTCTACCTCGTAATTTCCCAAAATACACACAAAAACCTATATAGAAACTACATTCTTAACCAAATAGCCTAGAACTTGTTCCTATAGGTAGCTCTATGCCATGGGAGGGTTCCTAATGGTCAAATACATGATTTAGAAGCTAGGAAGAAGATGAATTCAAAATTTTACCTATTGGGAGATGGATTCCCAATAAATTTTTACTATGGACACGATCTAGACACGATCGCCTTGCCAAAGCTCCTTCTCCTTGTGCTCCTTGCAACTCCAATCTCCAATGCTCCTTGAGTGGTGATAATGAGAGAAAATGTAAGTAAAATAAGAGGAATTGATGGAGAATTAATGGAGGAATGAAGAGAATTGGGGATCTAGAAAATTGGGGATCTAAAATAGAGAAAAAATGAAGAGGAGAGAGAGAGAGAGAGAGAGAGAGAGAGAGAGAGAGCGAGAAGAGGCTTATATGTGGCCGGCCCTCCTCTACCCCTTCTCCAAGTCACATCAAATGACTATCGTGCCCCTATTTATTAGTTATGAATAGGATTAAGGAAGGGATAATTTGAAAAGTCTCTACTAATTTAATTTAAGTCTAAACCTCCTAATTTAATTAGTGAGAATGGGTCTATTGGGCTTGGTCCATGTTGGGCTTAATCAATTATCATGACAAGTCTAATTGGGTTTAGAACTGTCAAATCCAAATAACATGCTAGCCCACTAACTAATAGATAAATAGCACAACCACAAATAATAATTATTATCACAATATAAATAAATATTAATCTCTAAAAATAATTATATATAAATTGACTAAATTACCATCATCTAGAAATATGGTAGTGACAAGCTGCCACGTGGACACTTGTTGGAATTTTTTGTTGTTGAAGATCTGGGCGGTTCTCGTCCTTTGCGGGCGTGACTTGGTCAATTTTGACACGTGGCCCACACTTGGTTGGAGAGAACTACTTCAGTTGTAACGACAAGACATGGTCTTTATGGAGTCTGAGACGCATGTGGCCAGAGACGCATGAGGCGCATGGAGTCTGTGACGCACGAGGCCAGAGACGCATAAAACGCATAGAGCCTGGGACGCATGGGACCAGAGACGCATGGAACGCATGGAGTCTGGGATGCATGGGACCAGAGATGCATGGAACACATGAACTCTGGAACGCATGGGGCCAGAGACGCATGGAACGCGTAGAATCTGGGATGCTTGAGGCTAGTTGTGTTGTACACGTGGCATTGTACCCCATAAAGAGTGAAGTTCTGTGTTAACGTGAGACTTCTATTGTTTAGTATGTTCATGTCTTTTGAGACAATCAGAAAAATTATTTTTGTCAGGATTGTATGTCGGAGATGATCCTGTTGACGGGACGCCATATCAGTTCCACCTGCGGCCAAAAGCTTCTTCGGCTTATTGGGATGCATGGAAGTCGCCTTGTTGGGCTGCAGGATGATTCTGCGGCCTGATCTCTTCTGAGCTTTGGGGGCGCATTATTGTTGGACGCAAGGACGTATTTTTTCCATGCTTCTACAAGACCCCCTTCAAAGTTTTTAAACTGATAAGTTTGGAATACTTTGAATAAGAAGCATGAAGGAGATGTCTTCGGTCGCATGGGCACTATATCGCATGGTCATTGGGACCGTATAGTCGTGTGCCACACGGATGAGCGCTTCCAGGCTGTCACATCTCCATTTAATGCAGGATTTGATTCGATCAATGGGGAGATTTTTGGGATTCTGAGCCATCTCACGACGCGACGCTCGAGGCGACGGTTCACTCTTGGGTGATAGCGGATCAAGAATTCAAGCGACATTCCCATCCTAGGTTTTTACGTGGATCGAGGCGGTATGGGCTATAAAAGAGGAGAAGTCGAAAAAAAGAGAGACTCCTTGCTAATTTTTTTCATCCCTTGTTATAATTTTTCTTGTGTTCTTCATCGACGACTGCCATGGCTTCTCGAGCTCCTTCTTCTTTTACGGCTGCCAAGGGCAAGGGCCTAGCTACTGAGGATTCGGTCCCAAAAAAGAAGGGCACTGGAAGAGGTAAGATTGCTGTCGTCGGGGGTAGCTCCCTGAAGATTCCTTCTTTTATGTTCTTTGTAGTGAGATTGCCCGCTACTCCTTCTGGTGAGTTGATTCTCAACCCTGAATGAGTCCTTGAGCATGAACTTTACAGATTTGACCGTCTCTGTGCAAGTCCAACTAGATAGGGGTTTCTTGTCCAAAAGGCAAGAGCTGATTGCCGGCCAGAACAAGTTTTACCTTCAAAGCCAGGTGAACGCAGGAAAAAGTGTTGCTAGACAGGATCTCTTTTTCAAGAAATCCTTCTTTCTTTTCAGGGATGCGATGACTACCTCTACTTCGGACTTGGGAAAGTCCAAGAAGAAGTGGACTTTCATCCATTGTGGGGCAAAGATGTCGCTGCCTACTTTTGAGCGCCATATGCCTCTGTCGGACTGTCGCGTAGTAATGAGCCAGAGGGAGATGAACTGGAACCTGACGCCAGAACCATAGGGGAGCCTCCTTGGTAACATCCTGCACGGATCGAATCTGAGTAAGGAGACTTTCTCTTGCCATAAGGAGTCGCCTTCCCACTCTTCTCTCGGGTTGGCATTGGGGTTGTCAGGAGCGACTTAGGGCCAAACCTTGACGCTTACACTGTGGACACGTTCTTCCACCAACTGGCCAAGAAAGGGAGTTATCCTTCTAGTCAATTAAGGACTCTTGGTTGGGCCCATTTCAGTCCCTAGTGGTGTCGGTTGACCCGATGGGTGTTGAGGCGCTATGAGCGGGAACTACGGGACGTCGATAACTTGCATGTTGTGCGGGGCATCTGTTATAGCCTGGAGACGAACCATTGCCCCTTTATCGCCTTAATGGAGATGTATAACTTCTATATGGGGACTTTCTTCACGCATGGTAGTGAGTTAGGGCTTGATTTGCATGAGATATATTCGGTGTCGAAGCTCCCTTGGGGCGATGTGCCTTACGAGAAATATGCCCCTGGTAACAACAAACTAGGGGACCTCAAAAAGAAGGATCCTGAGCTCGTAGAAGTATACGTGGAGCTATTGTGCCATCATAGTATCTGCCAGAGAATGTATAAGGAGGAGAAGCCATCCGAAGGGGACATCCCCCATATTATTGTATGGACGCACTATCTTTTCCTGGAGGAGCTCGAGTCGGACGAAGTTTATGTCCGTGGGCCGCAATCCCAAGAGGTTGTTGTTGTCATGCCCCGGTCCCGTAAGGGCCGATCATCCTAGCTTGGTCCCTACGGAACCGATCATCCTCGCTTGGGCGTGATATCATGCAAGCCTAAGTTGTGCTTGTACCAGGCATAGAACATGCACAAGACACAAGTTAGACAAATATATATATATATATATATATATATATATATATATATATATAAGCACAAAATTTAAATACAGAGAACCAAAGTTGAACACATTTGATAGGAACACAAAATACTTTCTTTATTGAATACTTGAAGATTGGATTACAAAGTACTTGCTTGGCTGATTACAAAATATTCCATAAATGGCTACATCCCTTTTTACAAACCCAAAACTAGCCACAATGCCCACACATCATATCTTTTTAGTAGAACGAAAATAAAATACCTAGCAGATGAAGAGCTTGCACACAGGAGTGGGAAGCTAAGGAAGCAGCATGAGCACGGTTCCGTTGGATGGATGCGCTAGTACTGGTTCACAATACTCGTCAAGCTCTTGCTACCATCACCTGGAGATTTTGCCCACAACGTGGGTCAGTACTACAACAAGTACTGGTGAGCGACCGTGGCCAAACTCACCTAGAAATCCATACTAAGTATACAAGTGAAGCTAGCATTACTATTATGTTATCTTTTTAGTTGTCTAGTTTCTTTTTAACAATTTATGCAAGAAAACATAAACGATAAATTGAACCATGCATATGATAATTCTTACCCACGGTCGAACGGTTATCCTGCAGGAGACACACAAGTTAGTAATAATTTGCATATATGTATGTATCATTTGAATCAACTTTTGCATAAAATGGTTAGGCATAGCAAGAAGAAAAAATCCTAGCATGTGACCTAACTACATGATGGTCCATGAAAAATCTATGATTAGCAGTTGGAACGCTCAAGCCCATCTCACTAATAGACTGATACCCTTCCTTCTCCATGAGGTCTTTAAGCCTCAGGGTATCTTGTCCTCTCCTAGGTCGAACGATTCCAGTATCCCAGGAACCAATCGAGAGGGTACATCCTTGTGCACAAGTTTGTCCAGACCGATGCATGATTGCACTTCTATCAAAATAAAAATACTATGATGCAACTGTAGAACAATGAGCATGCAATACATCATTCTTCTTATTAGATATACAGGGCATGTAACCATCTATCTTTCTTTTATTGGTATAAAAAGCGATCAAGGGACAGGTTTATATTCATTTGAACGAGCAATGCAATAGTTTCATGTATCAAGCATTTAGTTACTACCATTAAAACTTATATTTTTTATGCGAAAACATTAATATAGTGATAGGCATCAAGTGAACTAGAGGTTCTTTTATTTAGGCGTACAGACCAAAGGATTTATCGAAGGGCCAAAGTCACTCACCGAACGAATCAACGAGAGGATAGGAAAGCCCTATGCAATGATCACTCCTTGGTTATACATCCTAAAATTGCAACAATACTTGGTTAGCGTCCTTCGATCTCATTCTCTAACGATTTGAAAAGAATATGCAAGTGAGAAAAGTGAATCATGAAAACCAAGTCATCGAAAGCGAGACAAAACACAAAGCAACGTAAAACCGAGCAGCAAAATAACCAACGAAAACTCTTCGACTCATTTTAATAGAAGCCGTTCCAACAGTTTGAAGGGTTCATTTTATTTCGTCTGTATTGATTTGGCGGTAAGGTTTCTCCGAGACTCGATTCTCAACCGAGTCAAAGTAACAAGTGTTCCTTAAGTAACTCGTTATGAGCGGGGTATTACAGTCGCAGTTTTGATCCAGAAGTATCGCGATGCGTCTATCGCTCGCGATTTGTCTGCCGAGAGCGAGGAGTTGAGCTACTTCTTCATGGATACCTACGAGATATCTAAGAAGGCACTGCTAGTGGGATATCTGATGATCTGGCTACGCAGCTACATATTTGCGGGGGGTTCATTCTCGATTGAGAGAATCAGTTGTAATCTTATTCTTCCGGCCGTGCGGCTGAATTTTGGCCATCCTCTTGTGCTCTTACCCGCGATGGTCTACTGCATCCAACGTGGTCTCCGATATTTTGCTTCCAAGGTGAAGCACCACAAAGGGGTTGGAGATGTAACACCCCGTTCCGTTCAAGCGGACTGCCGATTCAAACGGTAAAAAGTGCAACTGTCCCGACCCACTTTGCCTCAAACGAGAAGCAAAGGATATCCAGACTTGTCCCTACAGGAATTCGGCTTAGGCTTTTAGAGGCTCGCTTGACGTATCGCTCTACCGAGGCGAATCATCGCTAAGGTGGGTGGCTACGGTGAACTTGTCTTTGCTTAGCCAACACACATAAAATGTGGAATGTTTCATGCTAGTCGCTAGGTGATTCACCCTCTGCATTCTAATATGAATCCAACGCACCTAGCTAAGGGAATAATCCCAACTTGTATTGCTTATGCTAGGACATGGAAATTGAAATACTGCTTATGTTCAGACCCTCGCATGCTACCCTAGAACGTGTCGCTCGGGAAGTCCCCTAACGATCTAACTCTCGGCTTACCTTCGGGCCCGAGCTAACGTGAATACTTGTGTTTAATACAAAAGTATGCTTGTCTGCTTGTATGTTGCCATGTTTTCATCAAAACCCCGGGAGACTACTAAGTAGTCGTTCCGTGCATGGAAGAACCTGAAAGTGTCTGGGACCGTTAGGTCACCAAGGCAATTCCCGAACCAGGAAATTTGCACCCTGAATGAATAAATTACTGAATCACAGCTCGTGGAGCAAACTACTGAATCAACTGGCCTGGCAATCTATATACTACTGTAAATAAATCCTGCCTCAACAAGTTCTGTATATATACTGCCTCGAACTCGTTCCATACCGGACTTGTTCAATATATACACATACTGCCTCGAACTTGTTCATGTACCAGACCAGAGACCTAAAGTTTACAGACTTGCATGTCGCGGACAACTTGGAAACAAGGTCACTGGTTCCACGGACGGTTTCCGGGACACCGGGGCCGATCCGATCCGGATGGAACATCACGTTAGTCTACTGCATCTGGACAGGATGGTCTACAACCACTACTGAATCTTTGTTGCTTTCCATCCTTGTTCAAGACTAAACTGGTCCTTTATGGCTATGCCAGCAATAAACGTTCATATAGATAAGTCATCCTCGCTTAGCGGCTATTCGCGTGCAAGTCATTGCATCACATCAACTGAACACTTGAACGATCTTGAATAACAGTACTCGTGTTGCATATATTGTCGCCTGAATGTTCATACTTGCCCGTGCATGAATTAACAATGTTTGCCTTGGACAGGGAAGGACAAATGGTAAATTGGTAAGTCTCGTCGTGTTTTCTCTCATGTCGCACGGCGCACTGCCACACGAATTAGGTTATTTAATGTTTGCATGAAACTGATCCTAAGGCAACTAGAAAGACAACTTAATAGTTGGTGCACGGAACTTATATTACATGTTTGGATTTGTCGAGCGGGCGAGTAGCTTCCCCACCAGTGCATTCAATGTACTGATAATCCACTAGTTTGTATGCAGGGTGCGGAAGAACCTCGTTCGGTACGGATGCTCCTTCGTGCGTGCTAAGGCGTGGAGATCACTCCGAACCAGCGCTACGTCCGGAACTGAAGCACATATATAAGACATAATGTTGTGAACATCGCCTGTACAATCATTCCACAATTGTAGCCATTTGGCACGCTTTTACTGTTTCAGAGAGAGAGGCTTGAGCGACTTATAATCTCGGCAATACGCCGCCTGTAACACTTGTTTATATTAATAAAAAGAGTTGCTTTACTTCTACTTATGTTATTAAATTCTTTCGCTACTGTCAACTCAGTGAACTTGTTATCGATCGCCTATGCGTTCATAAACTTCGCTGCACTCGGACAATCTGTGCGACTCTATGGCTTAGAACTCTTACCGCCAGCCAATGAACCACGGCCTTGCACGGGCGTGGCTCACACTCGTGCGGCATCACGCCCAGATGGGTTAAAGCGATTGTTCCGCAGGAGCGCTGGCGCGGTGATTCTCGCCTAGCGGGAACGGCCGATTTGCCTGCGGGAGATCGGGGCATGACAGGAGAGTTCAATAGGGTGGAGTTACCCTATCACTACTTGATAGATTGGCTTTTATTGCACCATCGGTCCTTAATACGCCCCGACACCAGGGAAGGAATGTTAGAGGGGGATGTTGTTATCCACCGCTACCGGGGGATGAAGTGGAAGTGCGAGGATATTATAAACCCCCTCACCCAAAAATAGGTATCTTGTGTGTATTCTGTATTTTTTGTATTTGTTTTAGATTATTTTTTATCAATTAAAAACCAATAATTTTATTAGGACACTTTATCGTGGTTTGGACATTAATAATATAGGATGGCCCCAAAATCTATATCGCCCTTCATAGGAAGTAGCCTACACAGGAGACACTACCTGTAGAATCTTTTTGTGGCACAAAAATTTGATCCCTTGGTGTTAGTATGACATTAGTGTAACGACATAGATTAATTGTTAAATATTAGATATTTTATATATATAATTTATTTGTGGTTATTTTTCTATTCCAACTTCCTACAATTAGCATCCCATAATTCCCCGTGTCAAGTTAGACATTTTTCCTTTTTATAGATGTACATATTATTTACTATACCTATTTTGTGGATAACCATCTAATTAATTACTTAGTTAATTATATAATACAATTATTTGATTTATATAACTAGATAAATATCTAATTATTAATTATAAAATTTTTTATAAAATATTTTGGGTGTAGTATTTTATTAAAGCTGTACAAAGTAATTTTCTAGAATTTATTTGGTGTAAAAATATTATTTTTAGATTTTTCTCATTTATATATGTGAATATATGTTAATAAATATATGGTTAATAATAATAAGAAGAAGAAGAAAGGTTAATAATAATCATAGTAATAGTAATAATGATAATAATAATAATAATATTATTACTATTATTATTATTATTATTAATAATAATAGTAATAATAATAATAATAATAATAAAAGAAAAGAAAAGAAAAAGAAAAAGCTATAACTATAAATACTAACTTAAACCCTAAAACTACTAATCACAAACTAATTCCTAAACTAACTTAATTCAAACTACCCATTCCCAGAACCCTTCAGCCGACTTCCCCACCCCCCACCCCCGCACGGATCCCCTATCCTCCTTGTTTCTCTCTCTATATATATATATATTAACACAAACCAAAACTCTAACCCTAAACCCTAACCCTACACCTCAACCTTAGCCCCGACGCCGACCCCCGACCGACCGCCGCCCCTGCGCCGACCGCAGCATCCGCCGGGACCGTCGCCGTCCGCGTGTGCGCACGCGCGCGCATATACACAGCAGCGTCCCATCTTCACGGTATGTTCTCTCTCTCATCTCTCATCCTTTTCTCGAGCGGTTTATCCGTGTACATTTACAACCTAACCCTCTAGGATTTTCATTCAAACGGGACGAGTTTTTGTGTCCCGAGTTGGTCGAAAAATCGACTGAAAAATGGCCAAAAAACTGACCAAAAATAGCCCAGAACTTCAACCCAAACCCCCATGTTCACACCCAATTTGCCACCAACCTGTTTAATAATTTCAAAAACTAATTAAAGGTTTTTTTTCTCAATATAACCAAGAATTTTTTTTTTCTTTTAGTTTTTATTAATTCGTTCTATGTGGTAAATTATTCAACATTCAAAACGACCGAAAACTTGATATTTTAAAACTGAAATTTTGTGATACGGAGTATGCTCCGCCAAACGGGACCACCTCGTCGCATACCAATTGCACCAAAAGGCACGTATGGTATATCCTGACATGTGGACTTTCGCGGAAGCTGATTCGGACGTGTGTGTGCGTCGGAATCAACCTGTATCCGTAAAAAATTCTCGTATCGCGACTTTTGTAAAATATCATCCCATTTTGTGTACGCTTGTCAGAATATGACAAAACTTGCGTCATTGGATTCGTGGTATCACGCTGGTCCTGTGATCCAAGTTTCACGCGATTCTGAGACAGTTGACCAAGTCGCCTATTCGCGGGCCTCATGGTTGACTTTAAGGGCGAATTTATGATCGGCTCACCGGAATCCAAAATTGGACATATCGTTGAGTTCATATCGATGTTTAGAATTTGTTTGACCGATAATTTGTCCCATTTAAAGGCCTTTATCTCTGGCACACTTTTTGGTACAAAGCGGCCCACATGTGGACCCGCTTTGACCTAAAATTACCGTTTTGTCTCTGTGTCCAAATTGGTCGAAAGGGTAGTATTTTTTAGCTATCTCGCTTATTCTGGGAATATTGGTGATGTTTATTTCAGCATCTGAAGATGTTCATTCGGAGGCCATAATTTCTGATCCCTTGTGCTTGACATCTGGATGCTTATATTACGCAGTTTTCTTGCTAGACAAGTATATCTTGCCATTATACTGTGATTTACATTATATATGATGCATGTATTTTATTTCTTTTATTTAGTTCATATATTTAACTGCTATATAAACTGCGCGTCCAAGCATAACTTGGGTGCAACGACGGTGGCGTCATATTTTATCTTTTTTATATATTATGCATATCGACCTAGTTTTACGAGACCACCACATGATTTGGAGGCATCATTATGTTTCATTGGCCGTGACACATCTATTATACTAGAGTGAGTCTCATGTAGACCACGGACTTGCGTGACGGGTTGGCCACCTGTACGTATGGGACATGCGATAGGGAATAACTGCTGATAGCATTTGCATAATTAGAAGACTTTGCAGTTATTAGAGGTCTCATCGTGTCATGGATATGACATGCTTAGAGCATGGGGTGGGAAGGACAACAAGTAAGACGTTTGGGCTCCTTTGCACTTTTCTTGTGTAACCCGTACGCTCCGTCGGAGATGTGCGGTCATGACGACCCCTATATTATTATTATCAGGCGGCCTCTGACGTTCAAAAGATGTCATGATTTGTAGGCCCCTGATTCTCCGAGAGAATCATGCCAATCCTATTTTAGCTAGATAGCCCACATGTTGAAAAGTTGTTCTCAAAGTGCATTCACATAGATGGTTAGGCGACCATTGGATGTTTATTTTCAGTACTTTATTGGCATGCTTCTATATATCTTGTTACGTCCTTCTGAGGACCTGGTCCCTTTCCAGGTATAGACGATCATAACTATTTACAGGAGCACGGATCAGGACTTGCTATTACGATCTCTTTCGAGGAGGTCTTCTCTTTGAGCCTCTTGTTCATTAGATGTACTTATTATGTTTACTTTTATATTCTAGTTTGGTAGTGAATTTTTCTACACCCGACTACTTGTTCTTATCAAGCATCTTATACTTGATTCAGTTATATAGTTGATTGGATATTCATTTATATTTGATTTCTGTGGATGAGATTTAGTTATTCCCTGTGAC
This sequence comes from Iris macrosiphon, assembly GCA_036927795.1. Lineage (NCBI taxonomy): Eukaryota > Viridiplantae > Streptophyta > Magnoliopsida > Asparagales > Iridaceae > Iris > Iris macrosiphon. The sequence continues at coordinate 294,873,328 of JAYESA010000004.1, forward strand.
TTGTGACAAATATATATCACTTGTGAATTATTATTCATATTACAGCGTACGTATGTGTTATAGTTTTCATATATTTGAGTCTCCATATCCATACGGCTGGCATGCTTATGTATTCTTAGTCCTACATATTTTGGGACTGGGGCATGACATATATGCCCTTTTGTAGGAGGGAGCTTGCTTATAGGAATGGTTGGACGTTCTTTAGCACCGTTCCCGAATTTGCTGAGTGGGAAATAAGTGTTATTCATCGAGACGATAGGGTTGCTGATCGTCCACTTTCGACAAAACTTTACCGCTGGCTCCTCACTATTCGTCCTTCCTATTTGATGTATCAAAATTAGGCTGATGTCTACTTGGAGCCCTATCTACCCAGTCAGTTTGCTCATCAGTTCGGGTACAGCCAACTTCTGTTGGATACTCCTAGTGCTTTCCTCGGATATTGCGGCAATCTTCTCAATGGTGCTCGTGCGTGGAGCTACTATGCCGCCGTCGGAACCCAAGCTGAGTTTGGATTGCCGACGGCCGGCATCGTGCCGCCCATGATATTTGCTGCAGGAAATCCCTACTGCACAGTCAAAGCTCCCCGTCTGATTATGACCCCGGGATGAGCTACCTGGCGGGTACTATTTTTGTGCCTCCGTCTTCAAAAGGTTGACGAACGCCCAAAAAGGGCAAGGGCATGGCCCAACCTTTGCTTGTTGACGCAGACCCGCCGACTGACGAGGGGACTCCTTCTGATGGCCCTCCTTCTTCTAAGTGCAAGACGATTGTGGCTCGCCAGCCGAGTCATTCTAAGCGAGAGTGAGTCAAGAAGGATCCGGAGGCAGGGCTTATAGAAGGATCTGATCCTTCTATGGAGAATGTAAGAGAGGAGGTAGGATCCAGTACGCTAGTAGCTTTTGAACCGGACCCCACTTTGGATGCGATAGTGGTGTTCATAAAATCTCTTAATTTGATTCTTGCAACTCCTCTATATGAACATCTTTCTTCTGGTATGTTTCAAACTTTACAACTACAGGGGATACGGGATCACCCTCGGTGGTATACGGCTGCTAGGGTCTCTTATGCAGAACGAGACAAAGAGTCGATGTCTCCTGATCCCGAGGTCGCGACTGAGGAGCCTGCCCCTGAGAATTTAGGCAGACATATCCCCGAGGGGGAGCTGGTGGAACCGGCTACTGCCCACATCTCGATGAATGACCCGGATGTTGTCGATGTGGCTCAAAAAATCCCGTCATTTGTTCTGTGTATATTGTTCCGTCTTTTCTTCTGGGATGAGATCTTTCGTCTTTATTTTCTATTTTATTGGTATCGTCGGTCACAAGTAATTTTGGCCCTATAGACTCAACTTCTCCTCTACGAATGGTGAATATGGCCTCTAAGGAAGATACAAAAGAAGACAAATATGGGGGGTAAATCGAAGGAAGTCCATTCCTTCGCCTCCCCTACTAGGGGAGGAGAACATCCAACGGAACCTTCTGTTGCGGTTAGTGTAGGGGAAGCCTCTACCTCTGCAAGTCTACCTAGTGTGGCGACCACTTTTTTGCCTCCGCGGGATGACATTGGATGACCTAAAGTTGTGTCTTTCTCAGTTGTTGGGGGCAGCGACCCTCCAGCGGGGTCCGTTCCTGGCCTTGCCAGTGTGGAGGCCAAGATTTCAAGTTTGCCTGACATCTAGACACTAATTTTGGCGGGACAGAGCTTGGCTACTGCGAAAGCAGTTCGTTGTCCGACACATGTGGTTCACCCATCCGACTTGTTGAGTGTTGTCCCTTCTATTTTACAGGATACTTTAACTGTCAAATTTCCTGTAATTCCTTTGGCTTCGGCTCCCTTGACGCCCTCTACGAAAGTTGCGGTGATGGCTACTTCGTTTCAGGGCTTCTATATATTATTGAAGCAAGGGTTCCAAAATGTACTAGTTCAAGGGATGCCCTTTGTTTGGTCCAGGCATGGTGCCCTGGGTCAGATACAGATTTTGAAGATCCTCCCTGGCTCTGAGTAAATGACTGACCTACTGTTTCAAAAATTAATTGAAATGGAACAGCTTTGACGAGTTGCAGCAGGTGCGATAGGATGACGTTGTTGTGACCGTGGCCACGGAGTATGAACACCTCATGGACTCCATAAAACAAGTGAAGGATGCCTATGGGCAAACTACGGTGGGTCTTGAGAAGGAACTCCGAAAACTAGAACTCCAACGTATTGCATTGGACGCAGATGAGACAGCTAGTTTCGCACGGAAAGATGGTTTCTCTTATACTATTGTAGAGATCCAGGCAAAGATAGCACAACTCCAGGCCAACTTAAAGATCCTGGAGGGTGACGTTCGCGAGGTTCGTCAAGAGCGGGAGGTTATCCACGCGCAATCTCTTATTGTAGCCTAGTCTTCTGTGTAAACCCCCATTTTTGAAAACCATATTAATTAGTTATTTGAGATTTATGGAGGTAATTATGAATAGAGGGAATATATTTTTATTGAATTTTTATTTAAGATATTATACATCTAAGGGATTTATGGAGCTATTATAAATTTTCCTAATTTATTCCATGTAGGAGATCCGTTGGACAGTTGCTAGTTTAACCGTATGTACCAACAAAATTTTGTAAATTTTCTATATATAAATATGAATATATATATATATATTATTAATAATAAAAAGAAAGAATAGAAAATAGAATTTCCTATTGGATCAAACCCGCAACCCGTTAACCACACTCCCGCGCGTAAAATAAAGAAATAGCAATAGCAGCTCACCTCGCGTAAACAGACAACAGCAAACCGCTCACCACACCGCGTATACTTCTCCGCGCGTAAATATCAACAGCAATAGCAAAACTACCCCGCGAAAACTACAGCAGCAGCAGTAACTAAACTACCTCTTATTTTATCCCGCGTAAACTCTTCCTTTCACCACGCGTAAAACCCAAACCATACACCATTAGGAGAAGAAAATATCAGCAGCAGAAGCAAAACCCAACTTTGCTTTCCCACACGTGTAAGTTTCTCATTCCACCACTCCTTAGAAATCTCCTCAACCGCACACCTAAACCAATAAAAGGAAAACAGTAGTGGCAATAGTTTCTTAATCATTAAGTAAATCCCACCGCCTCCTTATTTCTATATATAATTACAACTCTCAAAACCCTAACCCACTTCTTCTTACTACAACTTAACACTGTTGAAACGTACACTATACAGGACTTTTTGCTTGGCAAGTATACCTTGCCACTGTACAATTATTTACATTCCAGTTGATACATGCATGTTTAATCCTGCCTATATAGATATTTATTTTATAGATTTTGGACCTATTTATGAGATCACCCAGTTTTAGGGAGCATCAGTAGGTTCATTGGCCGTGACACAGTTGCTACAAGAGTTGTGATTCTCATATAGATCTCGGACTACGTATCGGGTTGGCCTCCCGTACGTAAGTGTCGTGCGTTAGGGGTAACTGCTGATAGAAACTTTGTATGCTAGTAGACCTGGCAGTTATTTATAGGTTTTATTGTGTCATAGATATGGCATGCTTAGAGCATGGGGTGGAAAGAACAATAAGTAAAGCATTTGGGCTCCTTTGCACTTTTCCCCTGTACGCCCGGATTCTCCACCAGAGAAACGGGTGATGATGACCACTATATATTACTACCGGCCTCTGTCGTTCAAAAGATGACATGCTTTGAGGCCCCTGATTCTCCGAGAGAGTCACGCCAATCCCATATTTTTAGCTAGATAGCCCACTTGGTGGAAAGTTGTTCTCAAACTGCATTCACTTAGACGGTTAGGTGACCCATTGGATGTTTATATTTCAGTACTTATTGGCATATTTTTATGTATCTTGTTACGTCCCTTTAAGGACCTGGTCCCTTTCCAGATATGGACGAGCAGGAGTACCCACAAGAGTATGGACCGAGACCTGACTCCACTTACCAGGATGAGGAGATCTTACCCTCAGAGTATCTGTGATTATTAACACTGTTTAGAGATTTTGTTGCTACCTCGGGATAGTCATTTTGTAGTGGATTTGTTTCCACCCGATTATCCGACTTACTACACATCTTGGGTATTCAGTGATATTTTTAGCTCTTATTTCCTACTAATTATTTGTGTTGTGTATGAGATATAGATTCTGTGAGACTTGTTGTACCAGTATATTACCACTGATGGATTGAATGTTCATATACAGCGTACGTGTGTATATGGTTTCCATATATTGGAGTTCGTATACATACGGCTGGGCATGTTACGTATTCCTAGTCCTAACGTATTTTGGGACTGGGGCGTGACATATTTTTGGTGGTGGCCCATGCAGGTCCTGAATATATTATCTTGGTTACGTAACTGTACCAAACAAGCCTATGTTTAGGAATAGAGAATAAGGATCTCATCTACACTTGACTAAAATCTCATTCTTTCTTAAGTTTTACGCCAAAAACCCTTTACCCTTATTGGCGTAAAAAGCCAACTGACTGTCTTGTTGGCATAAAAAGCCAAGATATGATTACCTACTTAAGCACAGGAGATTACCTATTTTATGATGTAGTTATGTCTACTTTATGTTGCAGTTATAATAACTGCTAACCATGTTCCAATATTGTTTCTAAATCCTGTGTATAAGACGACATGTAAGCCACATAGGTAAATATTTAGCGTAAACCTGATGATTCCTGAAACGAGCGTAAATAGCTTGATTAGGCATAAAAAAAAAGGAAGTGAGCGTATTATCACAGTCTTAGCTTTAGCTTTCACAGTCATGACCAATTAAGAACCAAATCTCGTGCATTAAATACAGAGATATGCCTCGAGCCCTGTGCAGAAATAGCTTTTTGACTTAGCGTCTGATTTTGTCTCATCTTGAGCGTAAAAACTTATTTCTGTCCGAATAGGCTAGGCAGCGTATTTAAAAGCCTTAAACCTTTCTTCCTCATTGGAAGCGTATAAACAACTTTGTATTAAAATATATCGATAAACGACAACCTGGGTCTCTGTGCAAGTCATCATCACAGCCATCCTCTCGACCATCGTGCAGTACTTTTGTCAGATGTCAGGATCACTGATTTGACTGACAAATTCGTCCGAGAAAAAACAAAAAGTTCCTCGAAACCAACTTTACGGTACAATGTGTGTTAGACTTTTTCGCGCAGAGTTTACACATCAGATTTTATGCTCAGACCTTTTGTGCAAGCTTTACGCAGAAAGTATAGCAAGACTTTACAGGCAGATTTTTCGCAGCATATCTTTTACGCAGCCGATCTTTTACGCGCAGATTTTACGCAGCATATCCTTTACGCAGACTTTTACCCAGACAATTCTAAAATTTTCTCAACTCTCTGCTTTACGCAGACAGCTCTGAAGTCTTACTTTACGCCATCCACCTTGAAGTCCTGTTTTACGCAGGAGAGTCTTCATATATGTTGCAAGTTTTTGACTGTGAAATACGCAGACCATTCCCCAGCATATTTTATGCTTCTATATTTTTATCTAATGCTTGCATCCTTCCTGTACTCCTTCTGAACGTTGTGTACATCACCTACAGAAAGATGGACATGCAGAAGGGATGTACTATCACAGATGGTGACATAACTCCTGGAGTCAATGGTCAGACTCAAGAAGGGACCTCAAAGAATCCTAAACTTTCAGGACCAGATGGACAGATTCACAATCCAGTTCCATCTGACTTTTTCATTCCACCTAATGGGAACCTTCCAGTATCATCGACACCGCAGGATGGCCAGGCACAACTATTCCAATTTTTTCAGATGATGATACAAGAACAGAGACAACAAGCAGCCAAGCAGAGACAAGAATTTCTGGCAGCACTTGAAAGGATGGCTACAAAGACTACTATACCAGCTCAAGAACTAGCTCTATAACCTCGAGCTAGAGTTGGTTCGGTAAAAGACTTTGTATAGATGGGTCCAAGGCCGTACAAAGGCATTGAGAGTCTAGAAGAAACTACCAACTGGATCACTCACACTCAAAAGTTATTAGAAGTATTGCAGCTACCTACAGAGCTGTGGATGACATGTGTGAGGACGCTTCTAGATGGTAATGCTCATCACTGGTAGGAATCCATGAAACGCCATATGGGTACATACCAGACATGGGAGTAGTTCCTGGAGTGCTTTGAAAGGAAGTACTTTCCGGACACCGTCAGAGATGCATTATATGATCAGTTTCTCCACCTGGAGCAGGGGAACCGAACAGTGGACGATTATGATGCTGAGTTTAGTCGCCTTAGTAAATATGGCGCTGCCTTGATACCAGATGACTTGGCCAAGGCTAAGAGATTTTATCGTGGACTGACTAAAGAGCTCCAACACTATACTAGCTCCCAGTCCCAAATCTCTTATGACGAGTTACTAATAGAAGCCAGATTACAAAAAACCATCAGCAAAGGAAAAGAAGGTCAGTTGAGGGTACAATCAGGACCAACAAGAACACAACAAGGGGGACCTATTAGACGTCCTTTAGCTCAGCCACAGCAGTACCAACACAGAGCAGGACCATACCAGATCCCAGAGAAACCCCAATGCAATTATTTTGGGAGACGCGGGCACATCTCGAGGGACTGTCGAGTCCGCCTAGGACAGTGTATGAGATGTAGTTCTGGACAACATATATTAAAGGACTGTCATATGCAACAAACATTGACCCTTCCACCACCAGTACAGAGGCTAGCACTTCCAGCACCAAAGCCATCTCAGCAAATGATGAGACCAGGAGCACCTCGACCTTCAACAATAGGGGGATTTCAGCGAGGACCACCACTACCTACCCAGAAGGATCAATACCTGAGAGCTAGTTATGGACAGCCACAAAGGAACGGACAAGCTTTTGTAATGGAAGTGGATGACATGAATCAGGAGATTGATGTCATAGTAGGTATCACTCTTGCTTTTACTTTTTCTACTGTGACATTGTTTGATACTGGAGCCACCCACTCATTCATATCATCTAGTTTTATTGCCAAACACAACATTTCCTTCACATCTTTACCTAGTTGTATTAGAATTCTTACCGGGGGAGGAGTTGTACCTATTAGTAGAATTTGTAGAACGTGTCCTATAGTGATACGTGGCAGAGAGATGAATGCCCGAATTTTAGTCCTTCCCATACCGACTTTTGATATTGTGCTCGGAATGGACTGGCTAAGCAAGTACCATGCTTTCTTCGATTATTTTGGAGGAAGCATTCTTTTCAAGGTACCAGGCTAGCCTGAACTTGAGTTTGCACGAGGATTCACAGAAATCCTTAATGGTATGCAGATCGCAATGGACGATGTTGTCTATCATCCTATTATTTCAGAATTCTAAGATATCTTTCTAGCAAAATTGCCAGGACTACCCCCAGATAGAGACGTAGAGTTCTCAATTGAATTGACACCCGGAGCGGCACCTATAGCATCACATGTTTATAAACTAGCAAAGAAGGAGATGGATGAACTGAAGAGACAATTGAAAGAACTAGAAGAGAAAGATTTCATCCGACCAAGTGCATCACCCTGGGGAGCACCAGTGTTGTTTGTACCAAAGAATGATGGGTCAGTACGTATGTGCATTGACTATAGAGCATTAAATGCAGTGACTGTGAAGAATAAATATTCACTTCCATGCATTGATGACTTATTTGATCAACTTAGTGGAGCCAAGATATTCTCAAAGATAGATTTAAGATTGGGATATCACCAGGTGAAGGTACAGAAGGAGGACATCCCGAAGACCGTATTTCGAATAAGATATGGGCATTACGAATTTCTGGTCATGCCATTTGGGTTGACCAATGCTCCAGCTATTTTTATGGACTTAATAAATCGAGTATTCCATCAGTATTTGGACCAGTTCATGGTCGTCTTCATAGATGATATACTTATCTATTCAAAGAACCACGAGGAGCACGAGAAACATCTGCGGATTGTTCTAGAGACCTTAAGAAGAGAGCAATTATATGCGAAGCTCAATAAATATGAGTTTTTCTTAGACCAGTCTCATTTCTTGGACATGCTATTACAGGAGATGGTATTTATGTTGATCCAGGAAAGATCTCGGCAGTCGAGACATGGCCTGTTCCTAAATCAGCAGCAGAAGTGAGAAGTTTTCTTGGACTTGCGGGATATTACCGAAGGTTCGTAGAAAAATTCTCAAGAATAGCAACACCTATGACTCGGTTGACTTGCAAAGATCAAGAGTTCATATGGACCAACGAGTGTCAAGCCGCTTTCGAGGAGTTAAAGAAGCGACTGACTTCAGCACCAGTATTAACTATTCCATCAGGATCAGGAGGCTATGTGATCTACAGTGACGCATCAGGAAAAGGCTTGGGATGCGTATTGATGCAGCATGGCAAGGTAATTGCATATGCATCTAGATAATTACGAGTATATGAGAAGAATTATCCAACTTATGACTTGGAACTTGCAACAGTTGTATTTGCTCTGAAGCTATGGAGACATTACTTATATGGGGAACGAGTAGAAATCTATACAGACCACAAAAGCCTCAAGTATGTCTTCACACAAAAAAATTTAAATATGAGGCAACGTCGATGGCTTGAATTGATAAAAGATTTTGAGATAGAGCTACATTATCACCCAGGCAAGGCTAACGTTGTAGCAGACGCATTAAGCCAGAAGCCAACAGTTTACTTATTGACGACACAGAGAGAATTATTGAAGGACTTATAATGTCTTGGCATTGAAGTGATATTACCCGGAGCAGACGGAACACTAGCCAATTTACAAGTACAATCATCACTAGTAGAGAGAATCAAGGCAACATTGCCTACATACGCCAGATTTAGAAGATTAAAGGAAAGAACAGAGGCTGGGGAGCAGAGTTAGTAATCAACACCGTAGAGACAGTTAAAAAGATACAAGGACACTTACGAGCAGCGCAAGACAGGCAGAAACAATGGGCAGACCTTCATCGTCGTCATTTGGAGTTTAAATAGGGCGATCATGTCTTCTTAAGGATATCACCTACCAGAGGCACTATTCGATTCAGAGGGCGTGGCAAGTTGAGTCCAAGATATATTAGACCATTTGACGTGCTAGAGAGAGTGGGAGAAGTAGCTTATCGACTTGCGCTACCACCTTCACTTGAGGGAATACATGACGTATTCCATGTGTCGCAGCTCAATCGATATATGGCAGATAGCAGTCATATTCTTGACCATTCGGAGATCACCATTGGGCCCAGCTTCTCATATCAAGAGCAACCCGTGGGAATTCTCGATCGTCGAGAGAAAGTATTGAGGAACCAATCTATTCCCTTGGTCCGCATAGCATGGAAGCATGGCTCGCCAGAAGAATCTACTTGGGAGCACGAGGATGACATGCGCAAACATTTTCTGAACCTATTCGCAGACCAAGGTATAAATTTACTTTGTTAATTTATATCTTCTACCATCCTTGACTTTCTACCGTGGATTAGTTTTAATTTCGAGGACAAAATTTTTATAAGTTGGGGAGAGTATAAACCCCCATTTCTGAAAACCATATTAATTAGTTATTTGTGGTAATTATGAATAGAGGGAATATATTTTTATTGAATTTCTATTTAAGATATTGTACATCTAAGGGATTTATGGAGCTAGTATAAATTTTCCTAATTTATTCCATGTAGGAGACACGTTGGACAGTTGCTAGTTTAACCGTATGCACCAACATAATTTTGTAAAATTTTTTATATATAAATATGAATATATATATATATATATATATATATATATATATATATATATATTACTAATAAGAAAAAAAAAGAATAGAAAATAGAATTTCCTATTGGATCAAACCCGCAACCCGTTAACCACACTCCCGCGCGTAAAATAAGGAAATAGCAGCAGCAGCTCACCCCGCGTAAACAGACAACAGCAAACTGCTCACCACACTGCGTATACTTCTCCGCGCGTAAATATCAACAGCAATAGCAAAACCACCCCGCATAAATTACAGCAGCAGTAGTAACTAAACCACCACTTATTTTACCCCGAGTAAACTCTTCCTTTCAGCACGCGTAAAACCCAAACCATACACCATTAGGAGAAGAAAATATCAGCAGCAGAAGCAAAACCCAACTTTGCTTTTCCACACGTGTAAGTTTCTCATTCCACCACTCCTTAGAAATCTCCCCAACCGCACACCTAAACCAATAAAAGAAAAACATCAGTGGCAATAGTTTCTTAACCATTAAGTAAATTCCACCGTCTCCTTATTCCTATATATAATTACAACTCTCAAAACCCTAACCCACTTCTTCTTACTACAACTTAACACTGTTGAAACGTACACTATACAGGACTTTTTGCTTGGCAAGTATACCTTACCACTGTACAATTATTTATATTCCAGTTGATACATGCATGTTTAATCCTACCTATATAGATGTTTATTTTGTAGATTTTGGACCTATTTATGAGACCACCCAGTTTTAGGGAGCATCAGTAGGTTCATTGGCTGTGACACAGTTGCTACACGAGTTATGATTCTTATATAGATCTCGGACTAAGTATCGGGTTGGCCTCCTGTACGTAAGTATCGTATGTTAGGGGTAACTGTTGATAGAAACTTTGTATGCTAGTAGACCAGGCAGTTATTTAGAGGTTTTATCGTGTCATGGATAAGGCATGCTTAGAGCATAGGGTGGGGAGAACAATAAGTAAAGCATTTGGGCTCCTTTGCACTTTTCCCCTGTACGCTCGGATTCTCCACCAGAGAAACAGGTGATGATGACCACTATATATTACTGGCGGCCTCTGCCGTTCAAAAGACGACATGCTTTGAGCCCCTGATTCTCCGAGAGAGTCACGCCAATCCCATATTTTTAGCCAGATAGCCCACTTGGTGGAAAATTGTTCTCAAACTGCATTCACTTAGACGGTTAGGCGACCCATTGAATGTTTATATTTCAGTACTTATTGGCATATTTTTATGTATCTTGTTACGTCCCTTTGAGGACCTGGTCCCTTTCCAGATATGGACAAACAGGAGTGCCCACAGGAGTACGGACCGGGACCTGACTCCACTTACCAGGATGAGAAGATCTTACCCTCAGAGTATCTGTGATTATTGACACTGTTTAGTGATTTTGTGGCTACCTCGGGATAGTCATTTTGTAGTGGATTTGTTTCCACCCGATTATCCGACTTACTACACATCTTGGGTATTCAGTGATATTTTCAGCTCTTATTTCCTACTAATTATTTGTGCTGTGGATGAGATATAGATTCTGTAAGACTTGTTGTGACAGTATATTACCACTGATGGGTTGAATATTCATATACAGCGTACGTTTGTATATGGTTTCCATATATTAGAGTTCGTATACATACGGCTGGGCATGTTACGTATTCCTAGTCCTACATATTTTGGGACTGGGGCGTGACATATTTTTGGTGGTTGTTTGTGGTTTTAAACGAAAGAACGGAGATGTGTATAGTACGGGGTTTGAACGAAACCCGCCTTCTTTTGTTTACAAATAAACTTGTACAATTTAATCCTATACGAGGATGTGGGAGTACAATTTATTTAATCTGGGTAAATATTACTATAGGTGTCTGATCTGCAGTCGATCACTTTAGCCCTTGGACCACACGATGTTGAAGAAGTGTCGTGGAAGATAGGTAGCAGCTTCGAAGGTTGCAGAAGAGGGTGGATGCACGATGCCAAAGTCGTCTATCCCTACTCTTTGCCTGAGCTTCGGACTCTCTCTCTCTCTCTTGACCTCCGGTTCAATCTTTCTTGGAAGTTCGACCTTGTTCGATTCTTCTTTCAAAGTTTTTGACCCTTGTTCCCCATTGATAGGGGTCTCTATTTATAGAGTTTTGGTGACAGTGACCACTCCGTCGGTATAGAAACCGAGGAGTGAAAAGTACAGTACCCTTTTATACAATGGTTAAAATAACCAATACCTACGTATAGATGACCTTTTGAGTGAGCATGTGACGCGTGTCCAACTAAGGGGACAAAACGCGTATATTTGCTGCGAAGATCACGGCGTAGAAGACACGTAGGTAGGTATCCCTCGTGTAGAAGAGGTTGGCGTAGAAGCCAAATGTCTGTCACCATGGCGTAGAAGCCAAGTAGTTATCAAACCGGCATAGAAGCCGAAAATAGGCGTAGAAGCCGAGTGGTCGTAGAGGCCGGGTGGGCATAGAAGCCGAATGAGCATAGAAGCTGAGAGAGCATAGGAGCCGAATGAGCACAGAAGCTGAGAGGGCGTAGAAGCCGAGTGAGCACAGATCCTGAATGGGCGTAGAAGCCGCTGCGTACCGTGCCAGAGTGCTGATGTGGACGTCTTTAGCCGGAATTATGGCTTTTGAAGATATAATCAAATCTCTTGCAGAGATTTGCCACCATCCTGTGCATTAAATGCGGAGGCATGTCTTGAAGGTCTGCAGCCTTTTTGTGCATCCGTCGCAGAGACGTGCTTTGAGAGAAACTGTCACCGCTCTGTTCGATTTAGACGTAGAGACGTACCTCGAGCCCCGTACGAGGTGCAGCTTTTTGACGTGACAGGCGGTTTGTCTACTGCGGAGCGTAAATAGCTCATGTTTGCCTGTGTAAAACAAGGCAGCGTATCCCCTTTGTACGCGAAAGAGCAGTTCATGCTGAGGGGATGTCAGTAAATGACGGTTTGGTGATATTTAACCAAATCCTCTGCATTAAATGCAGAGATCCGCCATCATACTGTGGGGCGCGTTCCGAGTGGTCTGCCATCGTTTTCAGCCGTCGTCTGGATAGCCGTGCAGCACTTTTCTGTCAGGAGTCAGAGGTCAGGTGCACTGCGTGACTTGACAGGTTCATTTTGGGGAAGACAAAGCGTTCCTCGTACGCTTTTAACGCTGCTTTGAAAGCGGATGAGTTTTACGCCATGGAGGCAATGGATAACCCTGTCTACGCTGAAGCGGCTTGGACGTACTGCACTTACATGGATGGTCCTTTGAGCTTATACTTCATGCTGTGTTTAGTAGAGAAAGCTCTATTTGTACGCTTGAGGGCTCTGAAGGCCTCTATTTACGCTGCTCTGCATCAATATGCTGCGTAGAGTTTTCCCAGCGTATTTTTCATGCTTCTACAAGACCCCCTTCAAAGCTTTTAAATTCCTCGGAATTTGAAACGCGTTGAATGAAGCATGAACGGCCCCTCGTAACTCGAAACATTTTTGAATGGAGCGTTGAAACGGTCGATGCTAACTTTATGGCAGATTTATTGGGAACCGTTTAGATGTACGCGTAATCTGGCCGGCGTATCTTTCAGATGTACGGGAAGTCATGGAGCACGAAATTATTAGTCTGTAGCCTCTGAGCATAAACTAAATACCATCGAGCGTGAAATCATAGACTTGTGGTTCCTGAGCGTGAAGTCGTAGGTTTGTTGCCTCTCGAGCATAAAAGCTACCGAGCACAAAGGCATCCGGGCGTAAAACCATAGACTTATAGCTGTCGAACGTAAAGCCATAGATTCGTAGATGTCGAGCGTAGAAAGCTCCTTTAGCGTAGAACTGTAGATCTGTAGCTTCTGAAAAGAAAATTTCTCCGAGCGTGAAGTTTGCGGATCTGTTGCTTCTGAGCGTAAACTGAGCGCCACCGAGCGTGAGATCATCGATTTGGTATCTGCTGAGCGTAAAGTCGTAGGTTTGTTGCCTCTCGAGCATAAAAGCTACCGAGCACAAAGGCATCCGGGCGTAAAACCATAGACTTATAGCTTGCGAGCGTAAAATCGTAGATCTGTTGCTGTCGAGCGTAGAAAGCTCCTTTAGCGTAGGAACCGCTGAACTGCCTTGCGCGAAAAAACTTTTCAAATTCGCTGACTGTCCGCCTTCTCTGAATAATAGGCTGACGTAGGACCCAATTATAACCAAATATTAGGAGATTCGGTTCGGTTTTTGAGGAGTCCGTCCGAGGATTCGAGGAGTCGACCCGAACTCTATATATACCCCAAGTTTCTGAGAGAAAAACTTTTCATCCGTCCTCTGCGAAAGAAAGCCTTCGACTTTTCGAGTTCTTGTTCGTTTGCTCCGAAGGAATCTGCCACTACCGTATTTACTGAGGACATCCCACTGGGGGTTTTTTGGTGGACCTATCATTTGTTGCCAACGAGAGTGCAAACAATAGGTTTGGGACAAGCCCTGCCAGAGATAATATGGACATGGCAGTTTTTGTGGACTCACCACCACTGGCGTACTTAGTGTTAAGTACGGGTGTTAAGTTGAGAATGACAATCGATACCAGAGGTAATATGGACGTGATAATCGATAGTCAGAAACTTGGAAAGTTTGTTCAGAGGTAATATGAGCATGAAAAACTTCTGTGATACAATAACATCGGGGATGGAGGTGCATATCTGCTCAGAGGTAATATGGACATGGTAGTTTTTGTGTACTCAACACCACTGGCGTACTTAGAGTTAAGTACAGGTGTTAAGTTGAGAATGACAATCGATACCAGAGGTAATATGGACGTGATAATCGATAGTCAGAAACTTAAAAAGTTTGTTCAGAGGTAATACGAACATGACAAACTCTACTGTTGTAACTCCATTAAGGATGGAGGTACATATCTGCTCAGAGGTAATATGGACATGGCAGTCTTTGTGGACCTAACACCACTGGCGTACTTAGAGTTAAGTACGGGTGCTAAGTTGAGATGATAACCGATGTGACAATCGATAGCCAAAAACTCGGAGAGTTCGTTCAGAGGTAATATGAACATGACAAACTTTTGGGATGCAATTCCATCGGGGATGGAGGTACATATCTGCTCAGAGGTAATATGGACATGGCAGTTTTTGTGGACTCAACATCACTGGCGTACTTAGAGTTAAGTACGGGTGTTAAGTTGAGAATAACAATCGATACCAGAGCTAATATGGACGTGATAGACTCTCGATAAACTTCTAGCAGGACATACCTATTCAGAGGTCATGCGGACATGATAGAATATAACTTAACTAGTTTTTGCTTTGGAAGTAGTTTTGTCAGAATTGAGATTCTCGCCGTATTCCACTTGAGCAGAGGAGATTAAGCATAGTACCTTTTCAGGAATTTATCGTTGATAGGAGCCATTAACAGGTCTCCATTAGGTTGAGCTAACCTGTAAGCGCCGTTCAAGAACGTTGTCTCGATCACATAAGGGCCTTCCCACTTTGGCTAAAATTTCCCTTTACTCCTGTGAGTAAGAATCATCAGCCTTCTTACGGCTAAAACTAGCTCGCCGACTTTGAACACTCTTTCCTTTACTTTATGATTGAAAGCTTTGGAAATACGTGCTTGGTAGAGCGTGATGCGCTGTTGAGCTTGGAGGTGTTTCTCGTCTAATCCTTCTAGCTCTTGAAGCCTTAACAGGTCATTCTTTTCTTGAGTCAGCCCATTAGTCACGGCTATCCTGAGTGACAGGATCTAGATTTCAATGGGGAGAACTGCTTCGCTCCCGTAGACCAGTGAAAATGGGGTACAACCTGTCGGTGTTCGTACCGTTGTGCGGTATGCCCAGAGACATTCGCCCAGCTTCTCATCCCAATCTCTCTTATTTGAAGAGACGAACTTCTTTAAGAGTTTGATAACGGTTTTGTTGAAAGCTTCCGCCAAACCATTAGCGGCTGGATAATATGTCGTAGAGGCAATATTGTGTATCCGATTTTTATCGCAAAATCGATGAAACGCTTGGCTGATGAAATGAGGCCCATTGTCATGGATTATCCTTCGGGGAATCCCAAAGCGATAAATGACGTGATGCTTGATGAAGCTGATCACATTAGACGCCTTTACCTCAGCAAGAGGGATCGCTTTCGCCCATTTGGAGAAGTAATATGTGATGGCCAGTATGAACCGGTGACCTCTGGAAGAAGACGGGTGAATAGGACCAATGATATCCATACCCCATGCTTCGAAAGGCCATGATGCAACCGTAGGATGTAGATATTCAAACGGTTGATGTATGAAGTCGGCATGAACCTGACAGGCTCTGCATTATCTTGCATAATTGATCGCGTCTGTGATCATAGTGGGCCAGTAATAGCCCATTCTCCTGATACGATCCTGTAGCTTAGGACCGGGCTGATGTGCTCCGCATACACCGTCGTGAGCTTCTCGAATAATTTGCTGTGCTTCGTCGTCAGATAGACATCTCAACAGCAGTCCGTCGTAGGTCCGACAATATAGGCAATGTGAAGATGCGTCGAAGTAGAAGCGTAATGACCGTCTTTTGATGGATACTGCTTCTTTGGGGTCCTCCGGCAAGATTCTGTATGCGACAAAATCTATGAAGGGACTTCTCCAGTCTCTTCTAGGGGGATCTGTGTTCACAGCGTAGCTGCGTTCTATGTGAAAATTGTTCTTCACACAGAATAAATCTCTGTTAAGAAGGATTACCGAATCCTGCCTTCTTATAGGAGTGGCTAAATCCGCAGCTAGACTGGCTAGGGCATCAGCTTCCAGATTCTGAGATCGAGGTACATGCTCTAGGAAGAACCCTTTGAATGTCATGGCTATCTCGACCGTTGCTTGGTGATAGAGGATGAGGTCGGGATTCCGGACTTCATATATTCCTCTGACTTGATTGACGATAAGCAGAGAATCACCGAAAGCTTCCAGGGAGATGACCCCCAGCTCTTTGGCGACTTGGATCCCGATTAGCATAGCGTTGTACTCTGCCACATTGTTGGAGCATGGCTTGCTAAGAGAATATGCTCGGTAGATGACGAGTTTATCAGGAGTGACCAGGACGATTCCTACCCCTGAAACCATATTTTCTTTGGGACCAGTCCTGGAGGCGCCGTCGAAGAACAGTTGCCATGCGTCACTTTCCATTGCAGAATTATATTCTGCAACTCCATCAGGAATGTCCTCGTATAATTTGGAGGCCTCCGGGATCGGATGAGCAGCTAGGAAGTCGGCCAGCGCTTGGCCCTTGATGGACTTCTGCGGGATGTATACCATGTCATATGGTGTTAATAGCATCGCCCAAGTTGCAAGTCGGGAATTAAGAGCACTTGGCTTGCTCATCAGTACTCGAAGAGGGTTAATCCTGGAGATGATATGAATAGTCTGGCCGGCGACATAGTGTCGCATTTTCTGGATAACGAACATCAGATCCAAGCATTCTTTCTCCACTGGGTTGTACCGGTGTTCGGCTCCCACCATCATCCTGCTGAGGTAGTAGATAGCATGTTCATGACCCATATCGTTCTTCTGTGCGAGAAGAGCTTCTAGCGAATGATCCATCGCTCGAACATACAGCAAGAATGGTCTCCCTATGATGGGAGGCACCAGAACTGGTGGACTGGTGAGGTAGCGTTTGATATCTCTGAACGCTTGCTGACAGGTTTTGTCCCATACGAAGGATACACCTTTCTTCATGAGATACGAAAAGGGCTGACATCTTCCTGAGAGGTTGGATATGAATCTCCGGATATAAGCCAGACGGCCTTGAAATCCCCGGAGTTTCCTCAAATTACGAGGCGGTCGCATTTCTACGATGGCCTGGACTTTGTCGGGGTCCACCTGGATGCCTTTGGCGGTGATGACAAATCCCAGGAACTTGCCACTGGATACACCCAGAAAGGACTTCGTAGGGTTCATCTTGAGTTGATGTTGGCGCATTAACTCGAATACTGTTCTCAAGTCTTGAATGTGATCGTCTTTGAGGCGGCTCTTGACGGCTATGTCATCCACATAACATTCTACTGTTTTGCTTAAATGCTCGTGGAATATGTTACTCATAGCCCTTTGGTATGTTGCCCCGGCGTTCTTCAATCCGAAGGGCATGACCGTATAGCAATATATCCCCAACGGCGTTCGGAAGGAAGTGTGCTTCTCGTCTTTGGGATGCATCTTGATCTGATTGTATCCTGAGAACCCGTCCATGAAGGACATGCGTTCAAAACCGCAGGTGTTGTCGATCATGATGTCCGTGATGGAAAGAGGGAACTCATCCTTGGGGCAGGCTGCATTCAGATTACGGTAATCGATGCAAATACGTATTTTCCCAGTCTTCTTCATGACTGGGACAACGTTGGCGATCCAGTCGGGATGTTGTTCTTCTCGGATGAAACCGCAGGCTATCAACTTCTTGACTTCAGCTTCAATGGCGTCCATCATATCCGGGCGGAACCGGCGTTGGTGCTGCTTCACAGGCTTTGAGTCGGTCAATATGTTGAGTTTGTGAGTAGCCACCTTCGGGTCAAGGCCCGGAATATCCTCATAATCCCATGCGAAGACGTCGATATACTCTTTTATCAGCTGGATAACTTCTTCCCTTTCAGCCGGGGAAAGATTATTACTAATAAATATCGGTTTCAGCGAAAGTTTACCCCCGACATCAACCTGGATAACTTCGTCTTTGGTGGGAAGTTCCCTTTGCTTGAAGCGGAATTCCCACTGCGTATCCATTTGTTGGGCCCAAAAGTCATTCTCAAATGGCTCAGAATCCTGTTCATCTGCTTCAAAGGGATCTGTCACTACCATATTCACTGATAATGTCTGTTTGAGAGCGTCAGGTGAGTCGGAGGGCGACGAGCCATTCTGAGGAGAGGAAACGGTATCCTCGTCCGACTTAGAGGAGGTGGCATACCCTAACCCGAAATGAGTTCGTTGATAGTGAGGGTTGCCGCGCGGCGGCGTTCGTCTGCCTCTTCCGTAGTTGAGGCCTGGCTTCCGCTTCAAGTTGTAGCCCATGTTTTGCATGATCTTCAGCGCTTGCGGGCTATATCGGTGAACTTGCATTTTCCCAGTATCGTCATCGAAAGGATCTTCCTGGACAGTCGGTTGATTGCGCATGCGGCCGAAGAATATTGGACGCTGACTGCTGCAGGTAGGTGGGACAATGAAGATAGAATTCTCATGTGGTCCATATGTCGTGACGACGTTGGATGATGGCGCGACTTCCCAGGTATACGGACGGTAGGAGTTCATAACTTCCAAGAATTCTTGTGCTATGGTTTCTACCTTATCACGTAGCCTTAGTAGCTTTAGTCTCCTCCCCGTGCTCTGACACCAAATCCGGATGCACCCACATGATCTCGCCCTGTCGGGTGGTTAGGGGTACCAGGTTATGATTTTGACCCCTAGCCGGAGGAAGATTGACGATGTTCATCGTGGTCCGGGAAATAGGGGTGACACCGTCCGAGACTTCGTGGGAAGGCAGATTGCCAAACTGCAGAGAGATCATGTTGGCCGTGACCGTCTTCTCGGTGTTGTGTAGAGTGATGGCTTTGGCATCGATTAACCCGCCTTTGTCGGGTGGTGCACGTATCTGTGGAAGATGCAGTATTTGGGGTCGTTAGTACTGCCGACTTCTTGGGGCCGTCTTAGCTCCGGAAGGGTGATCTTGCCACTTTTGACGAGACACTCGAATATACTTGGGATATCGTCGTCGTCGAAAGAGTAGACTTCGACGGGCCTGGAGGTCCCGGGTCTCGCTTGTGCGGTTGTCGCAATCTTTTGTCTGGCCGTATTGATCGCCAAAGCTTCTTTTCCCTTGGAACTGTGAGGATGGTCGCTGCCGGGAGATGACCTTTTGCCTCTGTCGGAGGCGGAGATCATGATGCCATTGTCGCGCGCCTTGCGACTGTTGTCTTCGGCGGCTACTGCCGAGATAATAAACGAGGGCCAATCATGGAACTGATATGGTCATATAAACACCGATACTACGGGAAGGAGGTTCTTTCTGCAAATGTCTACCAACGCAGAGTCTGGAACTCCTGGAGGCATCTGTAAGGTGGCCTGACGGAAATGTTCGATGAAGGTACGAACTTCCTCTTTCTTCCTCTGCTTGACTTCGATGAGAGAGGACATAGACATGTCCATTCCTCCCTCATAGAATCGCGTAAAGAATAAAGCTTTGAAGTCCTCGAAGAAAGTAATGCAGTTGTCCGCCAAGCTACGGTACCACTGATAGGCTACTCCTGAGAGGCAGCCTTTGAACACCCGAGTGAGGAGAGCGTCGTTCCCTTGTAGCAACACCGTCATCATACTGAAATAGTTCATGTACTGACTTGGTGATGTTTTTTCCTCGAACAGAGCCATAGTCTGAGGTTTGTACCTCGGAGGAAAAGGGACCTCTTCCCAGATAGCTGGGTAAGGCTGGTTGATTCCCAGTTTCTTGAGTTGATCTTTGTGCTTCAAGGCGTCAAACTGGGCTTTCAACTCCCGTACTGCCTGCATCGAATTTTCAGTCGAAAGCGAGACTACGGTGTAGTGCGGAGTTGGTTGTATCGTAACTCCAGCGGGAGGTAAGGCATTCTCTGAGTGAGAAAGCGGAGGAACTGCTGACTCTTAATCTAGAGCAGGCTCTTGGCTCAGGTTGGATGGTGGTAAGTACACCCCCACACGTATCTGATTTAGAGGGATCGATGCTTGAGCCATGGCAGTTGCGTGTTGGGTTAGCATCATCTGGTGCATGTTCTCCATTATGGATTGTATTTGTTTTAGAGATGTCTCCAGTGTAGTGATGCGTTATTCCGCGTTTCCTGACGGCGAAGCTTCCTCGCGTTCATCTTTAATAGCATAAACTCTCGTTTCCCTGGGCGTCATTGAAGGATTAGTATAGGTCGCTGCAGAAGTCGACTCTATACTCTCGGCATCTGATCTGGGAGACTGGCGACCCCCAGCGTCTGAATCAGATGAGTACGACGTTGGTTGCTGTGATCTTACACGGGTGTTTTGGAATACCCCAGCTTCAGTGTTTCCTGACGAGGTCGTTAAATCTCCTTCGGCTCGGAGGCCTAGAGGGATGACGTCTTGAGCTCGACCCTCCTCTAGGCGCATGTGAGGCCATGTTCACGGATGCGTGCGTGGGCTCTTCTTCCTGAAAAGACAGAGAGTAGCTCAACCGGTCAAAAACTGATCATTTTGTCTTAGGACAGCAGCAGTCAATCACAATCTTATGACTATTACAACAGTGCTCGGCAGGAGGCGTAATAGACATGTTGGAAGGTCCCCTCTCCCTATGCTTCTGGATTAGGTATTTGCGCAGGTCAGGAGAAGTTGCAGAAGAAAAAGATGACGGCTTGTTCCTTCTGTTCCCACTGGTGGGCGTGCGGAAGGTCTTCCTTGTGCCGCCCGTATACAACAGATTGGCCATCCGGGTGGTGGATAACCCCCTGGGAGGGTATCTTCCAGCAACCTGAGCTTGTTTTACGTCGAGGGACTTTGCCTGGCGTAACTTGGAGTTCTGCTCAGACTGGCGTAAAGCTGAAGAGGTCCTCAGTCCGCCATCGGCTTCTCGCGTAATCCGGAGGGTAGGCAGATTATTCCCTTGCTGGCGTAAAGGCCGAGAAGTCGAGTATTCTGCCGCTTGCTTTCCCTTGCGGAGATCACAGCGCTCATCTGGTTCACCGTAGAGGTCAGATGTTGTCTTGCATGCGGAGCGTGATTTGTACTTCCGATCTGGCGCTGAGGCAGCATCAAAAGTTTTGTCTGTACCGCGCGTAGCGGGAGACTGGTTTCTACGCGTAGAGCGCAGTAGATACTTCTGGGTTAGCGCTGAGGCTTTGCCCGAAGTTTTGTCTGTACCGTGCGTAGCGGGAGACTGGTTTCTACGCGTAGAGCACAGTAGATACTTCTGGGTTAGCGCTGAGGCTTTGCCCGAAGTTTCGTCTGTACCGCGCGTAGCGGGAGACTGAATTTTATGTGCGGGGCATGGAGGGAGCAAGGCTACAACCTCATTGGTCGGAGAGGTCGAAGAGATCAGAGAGATTAGAGAGTCCAGAGAGATTAGAGAGTCCACAGGAATGGTAGAGGATGTCTTGGGCATCCAGACTTTGTGCAGCTTCCTGTTGTCTTGGATGGAGAGAGGATGAGAGCTACCCCCGATTCGAAGCATGTCTTCGTAGGCAGACTGGTCGAATTGGACGACCAGTGTCTTCTTCACGGTTCCTACAGATACCGCATCGTGTTGAGCAATTACTTCCTCATCAGAAGAGAAAGATGTCCCCAGTAGAGTCGCCATCTTGTTTGTGGTTTTAAACGAAAGAACGAAGATGTGTATAGTACGGGGTTTGAACGAAACCCGCCTTCTTTTGTTTACAAACAAACTTGTATAATTTAATCCTATACGAGGATGTGGGAGTACAATTTATTTAATCTGGATAAATATTGCTATAGGTGTCTGATCTA
Organism: Iris macrosiphon; assembly: GCA_036927795.1. Lineage (NCBI taxonomy): Eukaryota > Viridiplantae > Streptophyta > Magnoliopsida > Asparagales > Iridaceae > Iris > Iris macrosiphon. The sequence goes on from JAYESA010000004.1 coordinate 294,895,447, forward strand.
CAGTCGATCACTTTAGCCCTTGGACCACACGATGTTGAAGAAGTGCCATGGAAGACAGGTAGCAGCTTCGAAGGTTGCAGAAGAGGGTGGATGCACGATGCCAAAGTCGTCGATCCCTACTCTTTGCCTGAGCTTCGAACTCTCTCTCTCTCTCTCTCTCTCTCTCTCTCTTTTGACCTCCGGTTCGATCTTTCTTGGAAGTTCGACCTTGTTCGATTCTTCTTTCAAAGTTTTCGACCCTTGTTCCCCATTGATAGGGGTCTCTATTTATAGAGTTTTTATGACAGTGACCACTCCGTCGGTGTAGAAACTGAGGAGTGGAAAGTACAGCACCCTTTTACACAACGGTTAAAATAACCAATGTCTGCGTATAGATGACCTTTTGAGTGAGCATGTGATGCGTGTCCAACTAAGGGGACAAAACGCGTATATTTGCTGCGAAGATCACGACGTAGAAGACACGTAGGTAGGTATCCCTCGTGTAGAAGAGGTTGGCGTAGAAGCCAAATGTCTGTCACCATGGCGTAGAAGCCAAGTAGTTATCAAACCGGCATAGAAGCCGAAAATAGGCGTAGAAACCGAGTGGTCGTAGAGGCCGGGTGGGCATAGAAGCCGAATGAGCATAGAAGCTGAGAGGGCGTAGGAGTCGAATGAGCACAGAAGCTGAGAGGGCGTAGAAGCCGAGTGAGCACAGATCCTGAATGGGCGTAGAAGCCACTGTGTACCGTGCCAGAGTGCTGATGTGGACGTCTTTAGCCAAAATTATGGCTTTTGAAGATATAATCAAATCTCTTGCAGAGATTTGCCACCATCCTGTGCATTAAATACGGAGGCGTGTCTTGAAGGTCTGCAGCCCTTCTGTGCATCCGTCGCAGAGATGTGCTTTGAAAGAAACTGTCACCGCTCTGTTCGATTTAGACGTAGAGACGTACCTCGAGCCCCGTACGAGGTGCAGCTTTTTGACGTGGCAGGCGGTTTGTCTACTGCAGAGTGTAAACAGCTCATGTTTGCCTGTGTAAAATAAGGCAGCGTATCCCCTTTGTACGCGAAAGAGTAGTTCATGCTGAGGGGATGTCAGTAAACGACGGTTTAGTGATATTTAACCAAATCCTCTGCATTAAATGCAGAGATCCGCCATCATACTGTGGGGCGCGTCCCGAGTGGTCTGCCATCGTTTCCAGCCGTCGTTTGGGTAGCCGTGCAGCACTTTTCTGTCAGTAGTCAGAGGTCAGGTGCACTACGTGACTTAACAGGTTCATTTCGGGGAAGACGAAGCGTTCCTCGTACGCTTTTAACGCTGCTTTGAAAGCGGATGATTTTTACGCCATGGAGGCGATGGATAACCCTATCTTCGCTGAAGCGGCTTGGACGTACTGCACTTACGCGGATGGTCCTTTGAGCTTATACTCCATGCTGTGTTTAGCGGAGAAAGCTCTGTTTATACGCTTGAGGGCTCTGAAGGCCTCTGTTTACGCTGTTCTGTATCAATATGCTGCGTAGAGTTTTCCCAGCGTATTTTTCATGCTTCTACAATTGTGGCCCATGCAGGTCCTGAATATATTGTCTTGGTTATGTAACTGTACCAAACAAGCCTGTGTTTAGGAATAGAGAATAAGGATCTCATCTAAACTTGACTAAAACCTCATTCTTCCTTAAGTTTTACGCCAAAAACCCTTTACCCTTATTGGCGTAAAAAGCCAACTGACTGTCTTGTTGGCGTAAAAATCCAAGCTATGATTACCTACTTAAGCTGCAGGAGATTACCTATTTTACACTGTAGTTATGTCTACTTTAAGACGCAGTTATAATAACTGCTAACCATGTTCCAATAGTGTTTCTAAATCCTGCGTATAAGACGACATGTAAGCCACATAGGTAAATATTCAGCGTAAATCTGATGATTCCTGAAACCAGCGTAAATAGCTTGATTAGGCGTAAAAAAAAAAGGAAGTGGGCGTATTATCACAGTCTTAGCTTTAGCTTTCCCAGTCATGACCAATTAAGAACCAAATCTCGTGCATTAAATACAGAGATATGCCTCGAGTCCGGTACAGAAATAGCTTTTTGACTTAGCGTCTGATTTCGTCTCATCTTGAGCGTAAAAACTCATTTCTGTCCGAATAGGCTAGGCAGTGTATTCAGAAGCCTTAAACCTTTCTTCCTCATTGGAAGCATATAAACAACTTTGTATTAAAATATATCGCTAAACGACAACCTGGGTCTCTGTGCAAGTCATCATCACAGCCGTCCTCTCGACCATCGTGCATTACTTTTGTCAGATGTCAGGATCACTGATTTGACTGACAAATTCGTCCAAGGAAAAATAAAAAGTTTCTCGAAACCAACTTTACGCTACAATGTGTGTTAGACTTTTTTGCGCAGAATTTACACATCAGATTTTATGCGCAGACCTTTTGTGCAAGCTTTACGCAGAAAGTATAGCAAGACTTTACAGGCAGATTTTTTGCAGCATATCTTGTACGCAGCCGATCTTTTACGCGCAGATTTTACGCAGCATATCCTTGACGCAGACTTTTACCCAGTCAATTCTGAAATTTTCTCAACTCTCTGCTTTACACAGACAGCTCTGAAGTCTTACTTTACGCCATCCACCTTAAAGTCCTGTTTTACGCAGGAGAGACTTCATGTATGTTGCAAGTTTTTTACTATGAAATACGCCGACCATTTCCCAGCATATTTTATGCTTCTATATTTCTATCTAATGCTTGCATCCTTCCTGTACTCCTTCTGAACGTTGTGTACATCACCTGCAGAAAGATGGACATGCAAAAGGGATGTACTATCACAGATGGTGACACAACTCCTGGAGTCAATGGTCAGACTCAAGAAGGGACCTCAACGAATCCTAGACTTTCAGGACCAGATGGAAAGATTCACAATCCAGTTCCATCTGACTTTTCTATTCCACCTAATGGGAACCTTCCAGTATCATCGACACCGTAGGATGGCCAGGCACAACTATTCCAATTTTTCCAGATGATGATACAAGAACAGAGACAACAAGCAGCCGAGCACAGACAAGAATTTCTGGCAGCACTTTAAAGGATGGATGCAAAGACTACTGCACCCGCTCAAGCACTAGCTCTATAACCTCGAGCTAGAGTTAGTTTGGTAAAAGACTTTGTACAGATGGGTCCAAGGCCGTACAAAGGCATTGAGAGTCCAGAAAAAACTACCAACTGGATCACTCACACTCGGAAGTTATTAGAAGCATCGCAGCTACCTACTGAGCTGTGGATGACAGGTGTGAGGACGCTTCTAGATGGTAATGCTCATCACTGGTGGGAATCCATGGAACGCCAGATGGGTATATACCAGACATGGGAGCAGTTCCTGGAGTGCTTTGAAAGGAAGTACTTCCCGAACACCGTCAGAGATGCATTATATGATCAGTTTCTCCACCTGCTAGAGGTAATATGGACATGGCAGATTTTGTGGACTTAACACTACTGGTGTACCATGATAAGTACGGGTGATAAGTGGAGATAAAAATCGATATCAGAGGTAATATGGAGGTAATGATCGATAGCCAAGATCCGGGAGCTCTGCTGAAAGATAATATGGACATAAAAACTCAGCCGGGAAGAAATATTAGGACGATAGTTTAGAGGTAATATGGATGTGAATCGATATCCGAGAAACTCACTGAGGAGTGATTTTTTAGTATGGTCTATCCAGGAGTATGGATAAACCCGAGGATTGCTATGCTGGAAAGATTGGTGGGACGATAGCTTAAAGGTAATATGAACATGGCTAGCGTCTAACGAGATTAGTTTTTGTGTGATCATATGTGCCAGTGGACCTGAGGACTTCTCCGTTGAGGATACTTTGAGGATCCATCATCCGTTGCGTATCCAAGACTCCTGGATAGAGATGATGGCTTTTACAGAATACATAGGCACTTGCTGGAAATGAAGAACCAAGAGTGTAGAGATGTACATCTTGATTGACTAGCTCATGATAAGGGGAGTATAAGTCAAGTTTAGATGTAGTACTTTTTTAGGAATTTGTCGTTGATAGGCATCATGAGCAAGTCGTTGTTGGGTTTAGTGAGCCGGTAGGCGCCGTTGGAGAATACTGATTCTACGATGAATGGGTCTTCCCATTTGGGTTGAAATTTGTGGGTCATAACCATCGGCCTCCTTATGGTCAGGACGAGATCACCCACTTGGTAGGTCCTCTTTCTCACCTGTTTGTTAAAGGCTCCCAAGAGACGTGCTTGGTATAGCTCAATGCACTGTTGAGCTAAGAGACGTTTCTCGTCGAGTGCTTCTAACTCTTATAGCCGTCGGTGGTGATTATCATCGACGGTTAATTTGTTGGAGAGATCCACTCAGAGTAAAGGTATTTAGATCTCCAGCAAAAGGACCGCTTCGCTTTCGTACACCAGAAAGAAAGGCGTATTGTCAGTAGTTGTCCACACCGTGATATGGTAGGCTCAGAGGCATTCATCCAGCTTCTCGTTCCAGTCATATTAATTAGAATATACAAACTTTTGAAGCTTTATGATGGTCTTGTTGAAGGTTTCTGCCAGACCATTTGCTGCTGGGTTGTAGGCAGTCGAGCCACGTTCTGAATCCAATTTTTGTCACAAAACTGGTAGAACGCATGACTTACGAACTGTGGACCATTGTCTTGGATGATTCTTCATGGCAAGCCGAAGCGGTATATAATGTGATGCTTGACGAAGATGATCACGTTGGATGTCTTGGCCAGTGGTACTGCTTCTGCCCACTTGGAGAAGTAATCGGTGATGGCGAGGATGAACCGATGTCACTTGGATGAAGGTGGAATAATCGGTCCAAAGATGTCCATACCCCAGGCTTCGAACGGCCATGATACAACAGTCGGGTGTAGGAACTCCGAGGGTTGGTGGATAAAGTCGGCATAGATTTGGCACGCTTGGCACTTCTTTGCATAGTTAACGGCATTCGCTACCATTGTTAGCCAATAGTAACCTATTCTATGGAGGAGGTCCTTTAGCTTGGGCCCTGGCTGATGGACACTGCAAACTCCATCGTGAGCCTTGCGGAGAACCTGCTTTGCTTCTACGTTTGATAGCCATCGCAGTAGAAGGCCGTCATAGGAATGGCGATACAGAATTTTGGTAGTTGTATCGTAATAGAACCAGAGGGAACGTCTTCTGATGGAAGTGGCTTCCTTTGGGTTCTCGGAAAGAATTCCATAGATTGTGTAGTCGATGAATGGAAGTCTCCGGTCTTGTGAATCAGTGCTCATCTCTACTGAGTAGCTTCATCACGGAGAGAGGTTGTTCTTCGGGAAGACCCGATCCTGACCGATCACGGTGATCAGTTCATGGGTATTGACTGGAACATCGAGAGAGGTTGCGAGTCCGGCTAGGACATCCGCCTTGATATTTTGTAGCCGAGGGAAGTATTCTATAAAGAACCCCTTAAAGGTCGAGATTGTCACGACCCGCACCCGAATTTTGGGGCACGAGGGCATGGGTACGTCCAGCCTACGCCGCAGCATCGGCGGTAGAATGTTGTCTAGGTCATGATACTACCTAATTAATCTCTCACGAATATCCAATTCCATCAGGAGACACAGATATCACACTATAATATGGAAATACTCAATCACATAAACTAAAACACGATAAGATATCGAAGAAAACAAATAAAATATAAGACAAGTCTAAACAACAATAAATAGTCTAACCTGCAATCAATAACATCCATATCTCCAAGTATGCTGGAAACAAGTCCTCTAAGTCATAGTCTGGAAAAAAATATCCAGTCAGGATTGGAACGAAGTACAAGCACTAACAGCAATTCCATGTATATTGACAAAAACTATAATACAGTGTAAAGAAATACAAGATGGATATATGTACTGGCAATGAGAAATACTGGAGATAAAGGAATACTGGAATAATAAAATACTAGAATAATGAAGTACTGGAACATATGTCATCATCAATGTACATCTAGCAATAACAAGAATACAAGCGCACGCTGGAACAATGAACTGGTATATATAAGTGAATGCTAGATCAATGACTAGAACATAAGGAATGCTAGATCAATATACGAGAGATACATGTCAAGAACATCTAACTAAGTGTGTGAAACATCAGCATATCATGTGATCGGCTTAGGACTGATCAAGCTTGCTATGTATGACTAGCTATGATTCATGTAAGGTCAGGCTAACCATCCGGATAGCTATAATGCAAGCAATAGTCAGGCTAATCATACATAACAGGCCATGAGGCATGTAATGGTCAGGGTGCACCAACGTGAGGTGTGGGTGAGCTATGATGCAAGTAGAGTTGGGTATGATCACATAAGCTACTAATATTTCCCCGTTCCCCAGCTAGCACGATGGATTCCAAATCATGACTCCTCGTGACAGGTCTCGATGATGCCAACTCGTGTATACAACAGTGTCAGAATCATGTAGGCTATACAACTAGAATAATAGAGATGATCAACATAAAGAAAATTGTCAGAGAATGTACTCGCCTGTGGTCCTTAGCTGGCAATACCAATGTCCGGGTTCCAAAGTATCGTCTGAAGGATCCAACAGTCCTATAGATATATCATATAACACAACACTGCATCAGACATTACACTAACACACAATAAAAACATAATGAACTCAAGGCTACACTAGGTATGACATTGGTCAACTAGGGTCAAGTGTGCGTCAAATTGCACGGAAGTCGCGTCTGCAATTGTTGTGCATAATAGACAGTCGATGATATGGGTCTTGCCAGTACGTCGGTGTACGTATGGCAGTCTGCTAACATGCTACATGGTCACAAGTCAATGTAACTATGGGGTATCCGTGGTTACATTCAAGTCATCTAGTACATAGGTATATAGTACATAATATGAACTAACATATACATAAATATCCATTAGTTACATATATAATTGATATATATATATATATATATATATATATATATATATATATATATATATATATATATATATATATATACTTTAAATAGAATTAATGTTATGCACATATATATATTAATCATGTACTAGGGATACATGTTCAATACAAATACGTATGTATATATGTACTTAATTGAGAATTATACTAAATATCTATATGTATATATACTAATACACCAATACTAATATTAACCATATACCAATACACATGCCAATATTAACTACCAATACGCATGTATACAATGAAGAACTGTACGTACGCGTGTACGTAAACATGTAGGTGGGAGGGGACTCGAACCTGGGTACGTGGGACGAGACGTGCGTGTCAAGGTCGTCGCAGAGTACTTGGTTCAGTCAAGTGGGTCTGGTCGGTCCAGTCGTGCTCCGGCGGTTCAGTTCGTCGAGGTGGTGGACAGTGGCTTAGTTCAGTCGGCGTCGTGTAGGTGATCGAGCAGCGGTCGGCAGGGGTCAGTCGACTATGGCATCGGGTTGTCAGTCTCAACGGGTTCGTCGACGTGGCTCGGGCTAAGTTGGGGTCGGCTCGCGGAGGAGAACGGTAAGTTCGTTCGGTCGAGGGGGTTGATCGACGGAGTCCAGCGGGTGTAGAGGCGGGTGAAGTAGGTCGGCTCTGAGCAGCGGTCGATGAGTACAGCGGGCCGGGGTCATCGTGTGGAGGCTGGTTCGTCGACTTCCGCGGGGATGGCGAGGTCCTTCGGCTGTGCAGACGACTGCGGAGGAAGACGGCGTTCAGGGGGTTCGTTCCGACGTGGTTGAGGTCGACGGCGTGATGGGTGAACAGGGAGTATGATGGTCGGCTGCTATATGGTTTTAGGTTTAGATGAAAAGGAAAGTAAGGAAAAAGGAGTATATATATAGGGGGTTGGTTTGACCTGAAAAGGTTTGACTTTGGTCAACTCCTTGGAAAAAGGGTCTTCTTATGGATATTTTTCAATGGTTAGGATTCAAATAAATTGAAATGAATGGCCATGATGCATTGGTTCAAGGTTTTGAGGCCATGGTTCAAAGTGATCAATGTCACAATTTGCACACTCCAAAAAATTATGAAAAAATATACATGAAAGAAAATTGGGTTTATTTACGTGTCGTATCCACGGGGTAGACACCTTAATGCACTTTTGCGTAAAAGTGCCCAACAATTAGAAAATTGCACAAAAGTTGGGTTTAGGTTTAATTTAATTAAAATAAATACAATTGGTGTTCTAAAATTAATTAGAAGTACAAGGGGCTAAAATTAAGTGGGACACAAGTGTCATGAATGAAGAAGACTCAGAATAAAAAATTACCCTAATTTGGGTTGCTCAAAATGGGTCGAGATTGTGTCTCCAACTTCGATTAGAACGTACAAGGATACAAAATTGGATTTATTAAGAATTAAATAATAAACGTTTGCAACGAATATTGTGCGACTAAAATGAAGCACAAGGAAGCATAATTATAAGTTACACAAAGGTTAGAAAAGAAGACAGGCATGTCTAGGACAAGGTCGTGAAATTGGTTGGAAGACAATGGCTAGGATAGCGCTCCAAATATCGAAGCAACGGTAAGGCACAACAATGAAATAAAATCATGGTATTTAAATATAATTAATTATCATGCAATCATTTACACATTAATTATGAAAAGACGAAAATACCCCTAATCAGAAATGTGGGGGTGACAAGTCTACCCTCCTTAAATGAATTTCGTCCTCAAAATTTAAGATCCTTTATAGTTTTATTTATTCATTATATTATTGTACCATCAAAAGTAAATTCATCAAATCATATAATCATGAAGTAATCCATATTATTATTTCACAAAATTTTCTAAATTCTATAAATATCATATTCCTGCAAATCTTCAAAATTAAAAATCAAATTCTATTCTTATCACAATCTCCTCAAAAAATTTATGCTAATCACTAAATACAAAACTTAATATCCAATCCTCTAATTTTAAATCCAATCAAAGCATATATATAAAATTTAAGAATCTTATCCCAAAATTCGAATTCAAACACTAATCCATTAATCATCTTACTCCTCTAATTTAAATCCAATTGATGCATGTTTATAAAATTTAAATCCTCATCCCAAAAATTTTGAATTCGACACTAATTCATTAATAATCGTATTTCTCGATTTTTTTTCCACACAATACTCAAACAATGCGATACTTATGAAATCTTCAAATACAACATTCATAATACAAATTTTAATTTCATATCTTGAAATCAAATAAATATAATGATAATCTTCTTAAATTTCCTCAAAATTTTAATGACAAATTCAATCACATCATAATCTTCATAAAATTAATGATTTAACAAAATCGTCAATTCTGCCATATTAAATTCTCAACTCTCTTCATTAAGGCACCTTGTCTTTCTCTTTCAAGTCATAACCTCTTCATCAATTCTTCACTATGGTCAAACTTCCAACAATCAAAGTCTAAGAAAATCCTAACTATAGTCATACAACACGCAATCTAGATGAAATATGCAATCTAGATAAAACATGCATGGTTATGGTCTCTTTTGTCATGGTATTATAGTCTTTGTCAGGGTGTACTACTAACTATATTCTAGCAAGAGAATCATTGATACAAACTACGGTACTAATGAATCAATCAATCAAATAGAAAGGAACAGAAGGAAAGAAAAGGACATAACCTGCTAACACATCACCTGCAGTATCTTCTATCTCTAACATACACTTAACTCTGGCAAATTCACTAACTAATTCCTATCCTTGTACACTGATACCCATATCAACTAATCATTAGTCCACAAGACATCCATGAATACATCCTTATTGCATACTCCTGTCTATTGATACCTAAATCTGATATCAAGAATATCTAACATAACTATGATTTAAGGATGCATCCAAAGTTTGATGCCTCTATCCCTTTAGGTACCACTGTTTCTACTACAAGCATACTCACTGCTAGCTCTCTTACCTACTAAAATTGTTTATACTAGTTATTCTTATCACTCAAGTGCACACCAAGTGCAACACACCACACTAAGTGCTTCTCTCTCTAATACAACTCTAGATGGACACCTAAGTCAATTCAATCATGCTCAAGCCAACAGATCCTTACACATGCACATCAACCACCCATATACTAATATACACTTCTTATCCACCATAAAATTTTATTCTCAAAATAAAATCCTTAAAATTTAACTTCTCGAATAATTTAAAATAAATGTATATTCTTTCCTCAAAAGTCAAATATTCAAACATTGAAATAAAATTTTAATCGCTTCCAAAATTTTTATAGCTTTGATTATGTTCGAATTAAATTTGAATCCTCAAAAATTTTAATAACATAAAATCTCAACTCCTCAAAATTCTTAAAAGTTGAAATTCATTTCCACTCTTCAAATTATAAATTTAAATCCACATCTATCTAAGTATACATATAAATACTTACAATCTCTAATACTCAAGGTACACACAAATACACCAATTGTCTACAACCCTCAACTGTGTACTTAAATTTTGTACTACCCGGATTACTTGCACTATTACTCCCAATAATCAAAGTTATCATCACACATATTTTCTCTAATAATTTTCTATCTATATTAACTGATATACCAATCTAATTATCGTCACACGAAGTACTTACTATTACTAGCACAATGCTCAACTAATCCTTGACATAGAAACACTAGCACTCTTGGTATATTGACACTAGCTTCATCATTAGATTACCTCATCACACTCACTAGAACTCAAGATCACTTGCACTTTCTATAATACCCATATTTTACTTCACTCTCAAAGGCAGGCATATGGTTCCATATCTCGATTGATGTATACGTATTTTCTCTTAAATCTTTTACAGACTGATACACTAATTAGTGATACACTATATATCTTCCATGATCAATCTTGATATTTCTCAACCCATGACACACTATTAGAATTTTCTAATACTCATGCTTCCACTTCCATGAACTTTCACACTGACACTCATCACCAATTGTGCATCCTGCACACAATTTCTAGACACTCCTCCATCTATTGCTTCCAATCCATCACTAGCCTCAATATTAGGTGATACATCCATCATTAGTCATATACCGGTACACTCAGATCAAATAACCTATCAAGGCCTTACTTTTATCTGTAACACAAGTCTCACTACTTAGTACAATGTATTCTTATTCTCTCACACTCTCTTATACACTTATGGATATCCTCCTACTATGGCACACTTGGCACACTCATTAGTTCTCTTTATGCATATACATTTCTTTACTCTTGACATACCCAAGTATCAACCATCAAATTGAATATCATGCTCTATTAATTTTTTTAACACAATTTTTTTGATACTTAATTGTTTACGTGTATCACCCAACTTCATAAATTTATGACTATCCAGGACTGGCATGCTGACTCTGATACTAACTCCTGGAACCATTACTGATACTCTTTACTCCTCCTTCTACTTATAGTACCAATACTAAATACGATGGCACCTTATTATAGAACTATTGCTACAAGTTACTACGCTATGGGTTAACTCTAGATGGATGCCTACTGCTCACATGTCCAACCAAGAAATACTTACAACTCACAAGCAACACTTAGTCAACATAATACTCAAGACACAGGCCTAATTGCTAGTAACCAATTATCATACTAACAAGGAATCCTTAAGAAAAGAAGCTCAAAAAGAAACTGGATTAAGGACTGAAAGTATTTCTACTGCTAGTAAAGAAAAGAAGCGATGGAACAAAGTCTTGTGATAACAGAAGTAGATAAGCATTGAGATGATACTTTAAGAACCAATTTAAGATACAACCTGATAATCATACACGTCTGTCCGAAATTATGACACTCAAAATTCTCGCTACGCTAGTAAGCATAGCTGCGATAAACGACAGGTTCCATAACTAAGGTATGCAACTCTATAATCATGTCATCTAGGATCCTCGCCACGCCAACCGGTATGGCTTGTGAGAAACTCTAAATTTCATAACTAAGATATGTACATCCAAGATCAGTTTCCTACAATTTTGACACGATAGCTAATGTGGCTGCGATAAACTCTAGGCTCCATAACCAAGTAGACGTTTTACCTTTCTCATTGTTCTCATCAACATATGTCATCAGATGATACCGTAAATTCTAGTCCGTAAAATTTATCTCGATAAGAAATCAAACTCAACAATAATACCAAGAATTAAAATTAACAACTGGTCAATAAGAATCAAACTCAATAACAAAAAGTAAGAACGTACGGAAACAAGGAGAAAATATTTAAATTGGAAATTATAATGAGATTCTCAAGGGTCATCCCAGGAATCTCTTAAATAATTTGTGATTGAGTATCCTCTCTCATCCTAGTATCCTATGTCCTATATCTTATCGCAGGCACGCAGTAGTACAACTAAGTTGTCGCACTACCACGATATCGCACAACTTGCGAAGTCTGACCTGCATGGGCCACCACTAAAAATGTGTCACGACCCGCACCCGAATTTTGGGGCACGATGGCGTGGGTACGTCCAGCCTACGCCGCAGCATCGGCTGTAGAACGCTGTCTAGGTCATGATACTATCTAATTAATCTCTCACGAATATCCAACTCCATAAGGAGACACAGATATCACACTATAATATGGAAATACTTAATCACATAAACTAGAGCACGATAAGATATCGAAGAAAACAAATAAAATACAAGACAAGTCTAAACAATAATAAATAGTCTAACCTGCAATCAATAACATCCATATCTCCAAGTATGCTGGAAACAAGTCCTCTAAGTCATAGACTGGAAAAAAATATCCAGTCAGGATTGGAACGAAGTACAAGCACTAACAGCAGTTCCATGTATATTGACAAAAACTATAATATAGTGTAAAGAAATCCAAGATGGATATATGTACTGACAATGAGAAATACTGGAGATAAAAGAATACTAAAATAATAAAATACTGAAATAATAAAGTATTGGAACATATGTCATCATCAATGTACATCTAGCAATAACAAGAATACAAGTGCACGCTGGAACAATGAACTGGTATATATAAGTGAATGCTAGATCAATAACTAGAACATAAGGAATGCTATATCAATATACTAGAGATACATGTCAAGAACATCTAGCTAAGTGTGTGAAACATCAGCATATCATGTGATCGGCTTGGGATTGATCAGGCTTACTATGTATGACTAGCTATGATTCATGTAAGGTCAGGCTAACCATCCGAATAGCTATGATGCAAGCAATAGTCAGGCTAATCATACATAATAGGCTATGAGGCATGTAATGGTCAGGCTGCATCGACGCGAGGTGTGGGTGAGCTATGATGCAAGTAGAGTTAGGTATGATCACATAAGATACTAATATTTCCCCGTTCCCCAGCTAGCACGATGGATTCCAAATCATGACTCCTCGTGACAGGTCTCGATGATGCCAACTCATGTATACAACAGTATCAGAATCATGTAGGCTATACAACTAGAATCATAGAGATGATCAACATAATAAAAACTGTCAGAGAATGTACTAGCATGTGATCCTTAGCTGGCAATACCAATGTCCGGATTCCAAAGTATCATTTGAAAGATCTAACAGTCCTATAGACATATCATATAACACAACACTGCATCAGATATTACACTAAAACACAATCAAAACACAATAAACTCAGGGCTACGCTAGGTATAGCATTGGTCAACTAGGGTCAAGTGTGCGTCAAATTGCACGGGTGTCTCGTATGCAATTGTTGTGCATAACAGACAGTCGATGATACGGGTCTTGCCAGTACGTCAGTGTACACATGGCAGTCTACTAACATGCTTCATGGTCACAGGTCAATGTAACTACGGGTTATCCGTGGTTACATTCAAATCATCTAGTACATACATATATAGTACATAATATGAACTAACATATACATAAATATCCATTAGTTACATATATAATTGATATATGTATATATATATATATATATATATATATTTTAAATAGAATTAATGCTATGCATATATATATATTAATCATGTACTAGGGACACATGTTCAATACATATACGTATGTATATATGTACTTAATTGAGAATTATACTAAATATCTATATGTATATATACTAATATACCAATACTAATATTAACCATATACCAATACACATGCCAATATTAACTACCAATACGCATGTATACAATAAAGAATTATACGTATGCGTGTACGTAAACATGTACGCGGGAGGGGACTCGAACCTGGGTACGTGGGACGAGACGTGCGTTTCGAGGTCGTCGCAGAGTACTTGGTTCAGTCGAGCGGGTCTGGCCGGTCCAGTCGTGCTCTGGCGGTTCAGTTCATCGAGGTGGTGGACAGCGACTTGGTTCAGTCGGCGTCGTGCAGGTGATCGAGCAGCGGTCGGCAGGGGTCAGTCGACTCTGGCGTCGGGTTGTCGTTCTTAACGGGTTCGTCGACGTGGCTCGAGCTAAGTCGGGGTTGGCTCGCGGAGGAAAACAGTGAGTTCGTTCGGTCGAGGGGGTTGATCGACGGAGTCCGGCGGGTGTAGAGGCGGGTGAAGTAGGTCGGCTCTGAGCAGCGGTCGATGAGTACAGCGGGCCGGGGTCGTCGTGTGGAGGCGGGTTCGTCGAATTCCGCGGGGATGGCGAGGTCCTTCGACTGTGCAGAAGACTGCGGAGAAAGGCGGCGTTCAGGGGGTTCATTCCGGCGTGGTTGAGGTCGACGACGTGACGGGTGAACAGGGAGTATGATGGTCGACTGCTATATGGTTTTAGGTTTAGAAGAAAAGTAAAGTAAGAAAAAAGGAGTATATATATATATATATATATATATATATATATATAGGGGGTTTGGTTTGACCTAGAAAAGTTTGACTTTTGTCAACTCCTTGGAAAAAGGGTCTTCTCATGGATATTTTTAATGGTTAGGATTCAAATAAATTGAAATGAATGGCCATGATGCATTGGTTCAAGGTTTTGAGCCCATGGTTCAAAGAGATCAATGTCGCAATTTGCACACTCCGAAAAATTATGAAAAAATATACATGAAGAAGAATTGGGTTTATTTACATGTCGTGTCCAACGGGGTAGACACCTTAATGCACTTTTGCATAAAAGTGCCCAACAATTGGGAAATTACACAAAAGTTGGGTTTAGGTTTAATTTAATTAAAATAAATGTAATTGGTGTTCTAAAATTAATTAGAAGTACAAGGGGCTGAAATTAAGTGGGACACAAGTGTCATGAATGAAGAAGACTCAGAATAGAAAATTACCCTAATTTGTGTTTCTCAAAATGGGTCGAGATTGTGTCTCCAACTTCGATTGGAACGCACAAGGATACAAAATTAGATTTATTAAAAATTAAATAATAAACGTTTACGACGAATATTGTGCAACTAAAACGAAGCACAAGGAAGCATAATTATAAGTTACATAAAGGTCAGAAAAGAAGACAGGCATGTCTAGGACAAGGTCGTAAAATTGGTTGGAAGACAATAGCTAGGGTAGCGCTCCAAATATCGAAGCAACTGTTAGGCGCAACAATAAAATAAAATCATGGTATTTAAATATAATTAATTATCATGCAATCATTTACACATTAATTATGAAAAGACGAAAATACTCCTAATCTGAAATATGGGGGTGACAGAGATGATGCCAGCCGAGGCTTGTTGGTAAGGAAACAGGTCTTCGTGTCAGACTTTGTACTAGTCCCGGACCTAATTGACTATCAGCTTGGAATCGTCGTAGGCTTCCATGTGGTCAACTCCCACTTGTTTAGCGAGTTGAAGTCCAATGATAAGAGCATTGTACTTTGCCACATTGTTGGAGCATGGCTTAGTGAGGGAATACGCGGTTGATAACTAGATCATATGGAGAGATTGTGAGACTCGTCTCACAGTATTCGTATTTTATGCAGATACGTATTTTTGTGCTAGTTATTATATTTTATTGGATCTCGAGGAAGCTCAAAAATTTTCAAAATTAAAACTTTACTACTTGACCGGTATACTGAAGGTATACTACAGTATACCGTTGGTATACTGCTCGGCAGATTTTTTTTCACTTTCGAGATATTTTTGAGACATTTTCGAGATATTTTCTCTATAAATGGTACTCGAGATATTTCATTACTCGAGATATTTCATTTTCTTCTTTCTTCTTTATCTTTCTCTTTCTCTTTCTCTTTCTCTCTCCTCTCTTCTTTATTTTCTTTTGAGCTTGGAAGCATGGTCTTGAGACCTAGAGCATGGTTTTTGAAACCCTTCGTTGTAGTGGATTAGAAGGTTTAGGCTGGAAGCTCGCGTTAGGCAAGTACACCTTGCCGATTTCGTGAACTTTTTTTACTTTTTGTTATTTTACTTTCCAAGAGCTTTGATTATTGCTTTTTAACTTAGACTTTCTTTACTTTTATTGTTCATAACGTGATTTCTAGCCTAGTGACCGTCTCGGTTTTGATTTTTGGTAGAATCTTCTCCCGTCCCTTTTTGGTAACTCGGTAACGGAAACGGTACCAGAGTTATGACCGTGAGATTTAGTCCATATTGTGACATGACAATTATCATAGATTTGACTTCATGTTAGACTTGATTCTGGTAATTTTTGGGGTTTGATTTGGGTCCCAAAAATTATACTTGATTTAACCAAGTTTATTCTTGGAAACCGGCATACCGAAAGGTATACTATAGTGCACCGACGGTATACCAATTTCAACCGACTTGATATCTAGATACTTTCGTGTGAACCCTATCGGCATACCAACTGTGTACTGGGTTGTGCAGACGGTATACCGATCTTGCCGATATTGTTAGATATTTATCTTGGCCGGCATTCCGATGGTGTATTGGGTTGTGCCGACGGTATACCGATTTGTGGAACTTTATTTTCCAGTAAATTTTTGCCTATGTTGGAACAGCATACCGACGATGTACTCAGTATATCAACGGTATACCAATTTTTTGGAATCCAGAACTTGCTGTATTTTTTCTATCTCTGGACCGGTGTACCGACGGTGTACTAGACTGTACCGATGATATACCGATCGTGTACTTTCTTTAGAAATTCTGGGGTTTTGTGATTTCATGTTGAAACTTCTGGCTTTTGCTTGGACACGCGATGACTTGACTTGATCTTTGACATGAACTTACATGGTTTCAGATGACATGGCTGGACTTGACTTGGCTTTACTCGATTTTACCCAATTCTGCCTGGCTACACGTGATGACAGGATTGACTGGATTTGACTTGGCATGAATTTATATGGCTTCATCGAACATAGTTTTACTTGGTTTCATCTGGTTGTACATGGCTTCACATGGTTGTACATGGCTTTACCTGGTTTCATATGGCTTTACCTGGCTTCACCTGATTAACATGGCTTCACTTGGCTTTACCTGGCTTCACTTGGTATCATGTGGCTTGATTGTTGTCGTGGCATACATGAGTCCGTATGTGCAATGTATATTAAACCTGTTTATATTACTATTAGGACTTGATTTATCTGCATCATGTCTAGGATGGATTATGCAGAATGCCACACCCGGATTCATACAAGAAATTGCTAAGGGTTAATTAACTAGAGATTCACTTAGTACATGTGCATAATTTTTTTATATTGCATGCAGTCCCAGTTATTCGTACTGTTATTTTGAGGAGTATCCAGTGGTTTATATTGTAGAATATCTTGAGGAGTATCTAGTTGGTTGTATGTATGAATATCCCGGATGAACTGCAGGGGCATGCGATCAGAAGGAACTCTAGCATCGTGTTGCATTATAAGTTAGTAATTAAGGATTGTGATAATCCTAGTTAGTTAAAGTATCAAGTCGTACTTATATGATTTACTGTGATTGATGGTTGATGGTTAGTCTAGGCTTCACATAATCATCTTTACTTTTAGTACTTGTTATTTTCTTATTGATTATCAGATCCGGATATGTCTCATTGCAGGTTTTACAATATTTATTATCCTAAAATCTTTTACATTCAGTCTTTACTTTCCAGTATTTGTATTTGCTTGTATTATTGGTTAAAGTTCCTAGATTGGCTTCCTTTGTGGTACTTGTTATTTGGGGGTCTGACCCCACTGGTTTTTTATGGCCAGATACAATAGAAGCACCGAAGGATTTTTTGTACTTTTCTGAGGATGGTGGCCACCAGGAGCACCAGACCGCTTGAGTGGGTTTTCTTACTTTCCTACTCTGATGTACATTCTATTTTATTGGTATTTATCCATGAGCACATATTTATCTCATATTTTGGTTTGATCAGTTAGCCTACGGGCATTAGCATAATTGACATATCTTAGAGTTGATCATGTATAACTCATGTTCTTGCTAGTTTATTTATTTTGTGTTTACTAGCATCATGATCATATGTATATTATAGTTTAGGATGCTTTACTATTATATTTTAGCTGATCTTACATCTTGTTATTATTCATGTTGTTCTTGTGATTAAGACACTGTGGTTTGTTGGACCTAGGCTTGACTGTCGGTTTATAGTAGTGACCCCTCAAGTCTTACAGCTTCACCATATATACGGAGTACTAGAGTGCTCTAAATATACGTAGCTGGCCTTGTTTGTCCCATTTTCCAATATTCTAGTTCTGGAATGTGACAGAGATCAATACTATTCTGACTCCAGCGAAGATGTCGCCTTTGGGCCTTATCCTCGAAGCACCATCGAAGAACATTCGCCAAATGACTTATGCCTTTGTCACGGTGATGGAGTCTGCAACTTTGTCTGAAATCTCGTCGTAGAGTTTCGAGATTTCTGGCAATGGAGGGGTTGCCAGAAATTCGTCCAGTGCTTGACCCTTGACGGCTTTCTGTGGAACAAATACCATATAGTATGGTGACAGTAATATTGCCCAGGTGGCTATGCGAGAGTTGAGCGCCCCAGGTTTGGTCATGAGGACCCTGAGGGGGTTAACCCGAGAGATCACATGGATCGTTTGCCCTACCACGTAATGCCAATTCTTCTGGATAGCGAATAAAAGAGCAAGGTATTCCTTCTCAATGGGGGTGTAACTATGCTCCGCGCCAACCATCATCCGGCTAAGATAATATATGGTCTACTTGTGGCCTGTATCACTATTCTAGGCTAATAAAGCACCGAAGGACTAGTCCATCACACGTACATAGAGCAGAAAATGCTTTCTCACGACTGGGGCTACTAGCACCAGAGGATTTGGTAGGTATTCCTTGATGTCGTCGAAGGCGCGTTGACACTCTTTGTTTCAGACAAATGAGACGCCTTTCCTCATAAACTGGGTGAAAGACCGACAAGGCCCAGAGAGGTTTGATATGAACCTTCTCATGTATGCAAGTCTTCCTTGAAGGCTGCAAATTTCTCTAAGGTTCTTCGGTTGGCGTATTTCAAGGATAGCTTTAGTTTTGTCGGGGTCTATGTTAATACCCCAAAAAGTGATGATAAAGCCCAAAAATATGCCACTGGAGACTCCCATGAAAGCTTTAGGGTGATTCATCTTGATCTGGTGCATACGCATGAGGTCGAACACAATCTTCAAGTCCCTGAGGTGATCATCTATGGAGCGACCCTTGACGGTGATGTCATCGATGTAACACTCGATCGTCATGCGTAGATGCTTACAGAATATGGTGATCATAGCTCACTGGTATGTAGCACACATATTCTTCGGACTGGAGGACATGACTGTGTAGCAGTATATTCCTATCGATGTTCGAAATGATGTATGCTTCTGATTATCAGCAGATATCTTGATTTGATTGTAGCCTGAGAATCCGTCCATGAAGGACATATGCTCGAAGCCACAAGTGTTGTTGATCATTATGTCTGTGATCGAAAGAAAAAACTCGTCCTTAGGGTAGGCCGCATTTAGATCACAGAAGTCAATACAGATCTGAATCTTCTTGTTCTTTTTGACGATGGACACGATGTTGGCTACCCAGTCTAGATGTTGTTCTTCGTGGATGAAGCCACTAGCTATCAGTTTATTAATTTTAACTTCGATAACGTTCATAATATCTGGCCGGAACCGTCATTGCTGCTGCTTGACTGGCTTAGCGTTCAGCAAGATGTTGATCTTGTGGACCACAATTTGGTGGTCCAATCATGGTATAAATTCGTAGCTCCAGGCAAAGATATCAATGTACTCCCTGACCAGCTGTAGCAGGGATTCCTGTTCATCATCAGTCAAACTCTTGCTGATGAAGACTGCTTTGGGGAGGATTCTCGCCCAGATTAACTTGTATGACTTTTTCCTCGGTAGGAGGTTCTCGTTGTTCGAACCGCATCTCCCATTGTACGTTTAGGTGTTGGGGCCACGGTTCTACTTTAAAGAGTTTTGGTGGATCTTCGTCGTCTTCCTCAGGGTCAGCTGACACCATGTTGGCAGACAATATTTGCTTAAGCATCTCCCTGATACAGCTGACACCATGTTGGCATGGGTCTAAGGGTAAAGCGAGGAGTGAAACCGTAAAGGGACATATCGAGCGACAAGTATTGCATTTGTGTGAACTTGCCTGCTTATATGTTAATTTTTACTTGTTGCCTTATTTCAAAGCTTGCCACACGAATCTATGCCACAATTAAGTAACACTATCTGCATCGTGCATGCATCTAGTTAGCCAGAAGACTATCAAATAGTCATTTTGTGCAATATGAACCTGCAAGTATTCAGGACCGTTAGGTGGCCAAGGCGAACTAGGGAATTTTCATCAAGTCAAGTTGAACACTGAACGAGAATCATGTCAAGTAAAGGAAGAAACACGGCTCATAGAGCAATACCCGTTCAGAGCAAGAATCAAGATTTAAGCATGTCGTGAATCTCGTGCAACTCGTGAATCTGGAAGACCAAGACTTGCATATTGCGGACAACTTAGAAACAAGGGAGATTTTTGGATCTTGTTCCATATACGGTCTCCGGGGCACCGGGGCCGATCCGATCTGGATGGAAGTCGTACAGCCTTTCATGCACGAGCAGGGTGGCATCTCCGCTAATGCCGCGCCATCTTTGCAGATAAAGGTTGATAGTCTCGTGTGTTGGACGAGATAGCTTGCAGCATCTCTTGTGCTTTTATTGTATACCATCCTCGTTCAAGACTATAACTCATCCTTTATGGCTATGCCAGTGACTCATATTCATATAGATAAGTCATCCTCGCTTAGCGGTAATCCGCGTGCGAGTTATTGCATCGCATCCAGAAATTGAAAATACCTGAACGATCATGATTATAATACACTTGTACATATGGAACACTTGAATATCTTCTTTAATACACCTGATAATCCATATAAATCGTGCCTCTGAAATAGCACCTTGCACATGACACTTTGCTTGCTTATGTTATTGCCTGGATTTTATTATATATGCTCGTGATTGGTTTAACTTGGTTTACCTTGGACATGGAAGGACGAATTATAAGTTGGTAAGTATCATCGTGTTCCTTTATATCGCACGACATACTGCCATATGAGTTAGGCTTTTCATTACTGATCCTAAGACAAGAATAGAAAGATAACATAATAGATGGTGCACGAAACCTTTATAACATGTTTGGAATAGAGAAGCCTCCCCACCAGTGCATTCATGTACTGATAACCTACCAGATTGCTTGCAGGGTACAAGAGAACCTCGTTCAGTGCGGAACCCTCCTTCATGAATACTAAGGCCTGAAGTTTGCTCTGGAGCCTTGGAACGTTGCATCTGGAACTGAAGCACATATACAAGACATAATGTTGGAACATCGCCTATATATCAATCCATAATTATAGCCACTTGGCATGCTTTTATCATTTCAGAGAGAAAGAGGCTTGAGCGACTTATAATCTCGCGCGTCGCTTGTAATACTTGTTCAATATCAATAAAGAACTTGTTTTACTTCTATACTTGTGTTATGCAATATATCTGCTATTGACGACTCTGTGAACCAATTGCATGTTTGTTACTTATTCCTCTATACTCAGACTATCTATGTGACTCTGTGGCTTAGACCTTTTACCGCATGCTCGGATCATGGCCTTCCACGGGCACGGCTTTAGCTCGTGCGGCATCACACCTAGATGGGAAAGATTGTCCCGTGGGAGCGCTGGCGTGGTGACTCGCGCCTAGCAGGGATGGTCAATTACCTGCGGAAGATCGGGATATGACAACATGCGCCTGCAGGCGCTGGCCTAGATCGTGCTCCATGGAGTACATTGTGCTTATGTGTGCAACTTTGGAGCAGTTCAAAGATAGACCTTTATTGATAAAATCAGGTATCTCTTCATCCAAAATTACATCATCGAGAGAAGGGATGTTAGCATGAGCAGCTATGTACTCCTCCAGCTCGTCTTTCCTGAGATGTACCCACAGTGCAAGCGGCAACTTTGTAGGTTTTCTGCGCAGCTTTACTACCAGAGGTTCGAACGTGGTAGGAGGCAGTAGAGTATCTTCGGAGGTTGACTCGGCCTGTGAAGGTGAATGACCAAAGGTTTGGACATGGTAGATGGTGCCAGATCTTCCTTCGATGGTCAATCCGTCCTACGAAGACGGATGGCCAGAGGTTCGGGTACCTTCCTTCATAGTTTTACGATGAGAGAAGAGATAGTGTCGGAAGCGCGTGCCTTTAGACGGACTCTTAATGGCTCTTTGGGTATTATCCCAGCCTCTACCTCATCGTCGGCTTTATTGCTACCTTCATCTTGGTAGACCTGTTTGTAAAGAATCGAGTCGGAGTAATAGTCTTCGATCCCTTTGAATGGATCGACATCAGCAAACTTTATTTTGATCGTGCCGTATTTGTTAACGTACTTCAGGAACTGGTTTAGGGTCGATGGCACAATCATATGTTCATGTATCTATGGACGTCCGAGCAAGATATTGTAGGATACATCTACGTCAATGACGTAGCAGGTGACCTCTTTTTTCAAGTCATCGATCTGTATTTTCAGGCGAATCTTGCCCAGAGGTAGCTCCTTCCTACGTTGAAGCTAGTGATGGCAGTATTGGTAGATGTCAGGCGATACATCGGAATGCCTAGGGTCTGAAGCAGACTCCGCAGGATAATGCTGATTGATGAATCGGGGTCAATGTGCATCTGGTCCACCTTAATGGCACCAATGTACCCTATGTAATACATGGGACGATCATGCCGGTTATTCTTCAACAACATGTCCTGTTGTGAGAATATGATATTGGGTATGGCCTCCATAATGTTATTACAGTGGCGGCAAGCAGCAAGATCTTCAGCTGGCGACTTGACCTGCGCTACGTAAGTACTGATATTTTATAATGCCTCATTAAGAGCGATCCGAGTGTCTTTGTAGAGACGGAGAAGCTCGAATAGAGACAACTTCACTGGAGTGTTTGTGAGTTGGGCCAAGATGTAAAAGTTGTAGGACTTTTCCAGCCCCTGGGCTGAATCTTTACATAGTGGCTTATCAAAGCGAGTATCTTTTTGCTTAGACTTGTCCACTGCTGGAGGCTGGGATAGACCCGGATCTGATGTTGCTGGTGCAACTGTTGGAAGTGCTAGGGATGTCATACTCTCATTGGTACGCTAGGCCTAACCTTGTTATTCCTGCTATAGCTTCCTCAGATGGGAGAGAAATTGTGTAGCAGGGTTTGGATATCTTGCCCTTAGTCTTGGTGACAGACGGTGTTGTCTGCAGCATCAATTCTGGAGCAAGATCGGCGTGAACCAACATGACCTCCCCATGCGGCGTGGTGAGAGGTATCAGCCCGACCGTTTGGTCATGATCCGGTGGAAGGTTGACGACTTCCATCGTTGCCCGAGGGATCGAGATTACTCCGTCTTGGGCCTCCGTCGCCGAAAAGTTTTCAAACTGGAGAGACACCATGTTTGCGGCAATTGTCTTGTCATCGATATCCAAGGTGAGGATCTTGGTGTCGAGAAAATACTCGATGTACCGCTTGAGGGTGTAGCAGTCCGTCGTCGCATGGTGGATGTAGGGATGGTAGTGGCAGTACTTTGGATTATTCATCTCGGCTGCCTCTACAGGGCGCTTGACGTCAGGGAGCCGAAGCTTACCACCCTTCATCAGTACGTCGAAGATGGGTATGATGTCGTCATCTTCGAAGGAGTAAGTCTCCTGGGGCTTCGGGACCTCAGCCAGCTTTTGCTCGGGCTTCTTGGTCAAGTTGGCTACCAGGGCCTGCTTCTCTTTTCTTTCGCAGCCGTTGTTGTCGATGTTGTTGTTATTGGGATATTTTTCCCTATCTTCAGTGACAGGGATATGTATTCCTAAGAGCCGGGCATCTTTGACCTTCTTCTCAATGCTACAATGGTTATGATGAACGTCGTCCAGTATTGGAACTGACCGTCGCCCATCCAGAGGCTGACTACCGAAAGTAAGTTTTTGCGGCACATATCCATCGGTGTCGACTAAGGATTGCCTGGAGGCAACCTCAGTGTTGTTTGTCAAAAATGCTCGATATAATTTTGGGCAAGTTCCCTTTCCCCTTGGGTAACATCCACCAGGGAGGACATCGTCATATTGCTTCCTCCATCATAGAATCTTTTGAGGAAAAGACTCTTGAAGTAATCAAACGACGAGATGTATTTATCTTATAGGCTACAAAACCAATCGAATGCTACCCCGAATAATGATCCCACAAAGAGCTTGGTGAGGAGTGCGTTACTGCGAGGTAGGTTCCTTGTTACAGACTCAAAATAACTCGAGTATTGACGGGGGTATTTTTCGGTCGAATAGATTCAAGTTAAAGGGCTTGTGCTTTGGCGGGTGCGGAAAATCCCTCCACTAGCGGGGATATGGTTGTCGTATCCGGAGCTCGCATAGTGAATCCCGACTGCCCATGGAATCTAGGCTAGCCCGGAGTTCCCGGACTTCCCCCATTGCTTCTTTGGCTTCATATCCTACGAAAGGGGAATATGAGCCGAACAAGGGGTAATTTTTGCCTATGAGTGGAGCGGTTGAACCAGAATCCGCATTGGTCCCAACGTCCAAGCTTGCTTGTCCAGAAGTCCTTGCTGGGTATGAATCCATGTTTGCTTTAATTTCCAGCATTGCCTGGGTCAGGGCTTGAATTGATGAACTCACCATCTGCATCATGGCCTCAAGAGCCTCAAGGCATTGTCGGTCACTGGGACCTTCATGATCGTCCCCTACCATATATACAGTCCTTATATGGGGAGAGACGGCGGGGCATTGGACTCCTCACTTTTCGTAGTCATCAGGTAGCGTCGCCTCCTCCTCGGATTCGGAGAGAGTACTACCCCAGCGTAGAAGGCTACATCATTTTGACGAGGGTGGCCACCCCCAGGGATATCGAAGTCTGTCCCTGGGAATTACCGCCTTCTCAGAATGCCGGGTTGTTGTACAGGTCCAGGGGATTACTACCCCCAGCTCGTGTAACCCTCAGGGGTCCTAAGGAAGAACTACCAGCAACTGATAGCTTTTTCTTTGAGAGGGTTCTTTAGAAAACACCTTCCGCAGGTCCCGCTGTTGGTCCTCCTGGTAGTCGCCTTCTCAATGTGCTGGTTGAGAGTAACGGACTGGAGGTGCTGGACTTCCTTCCTCCCAAGGTGGAAGGGTCTTTCCGACCAGAATAACATGAGGCGAATGGTAGCTCATCCTCCTTTGGTGTTTGCACCTGATCTTCGGGTTATTGCTGGAGAGGTGCCTTCGGATGTAGTCGTTTGAATATCGATTGTCTGTTTGTGGGTACTTCTACTTTGTTACAGCTGGAGTTGATGATTATTTTGGTGCAGTGATGTCCTGGGGAGGATACTTCACACTGTAGTTGTCGCCCTCGTCTTGCGCTTGCGATTGATCATGTTGTGCAAGTCCGACGAGGGCTGATTCATCTTTGTACCCTTTTTATGAATACGGGTAGACCGAGCGCTCGGGTGTGTGGGTGTTGCTTTTGTTTCCTGATCTGGGGTTCGTACAAGAACTTTTTCTATATCATCAGTGAAAGACTGTTGAGACAGACCATGTCCATTTGCCACTGTGGGCTGGACGCATAGGTCAGTCTTATATAACTTTCTATTAGGGGACCACATAACGGTTAGTGGTACCCGCTGGCGGTCAGCCAAATGTACAGTTGCTTGAGCTTGATGAGCTCTTACTGCCCCAAACTTTGACTCATAACACACACTCACACCTATACACTCAACACTCACACTCAAAAACATATATATATACACCACATACTACATATATATATATATATATATATATATATATATATATATATATATATATATATATATATATATATATTAACACTACATATATATATATATATATATATATATATATATATATATATATATATATTAACACACACTACACACTAACAACTCACTACACACAAACACACTCACCAACACACACACAACCACAACACACACACTACCCACGCTCACCCATCAACCTATATATATATATATATATATATATATATATATATATATATATATATATATATATATATATACTTGTAAACTCTAATACATACTTTTCGAGGCTAAACTAACCCGCGCACAAGTCCAAAATCTTGAAACCAAGTCGAAATGGCAATTTGGTCATTTTGACAAACACGTGGAGTGCGGCTCGCGATACCTCATGAAACGCACACCAAACATACTCAAAATTGACCCAAAATTTACCCACGAGTTTTAATCGATGTCTAGAACCTCAAAAAAATTCTAACTCTCTGATTCTAGGTCCGTGGCAAAATCCCACATGCATGTGGAACCCACGACGACGAAAAACCCCTAAATTTCCCGAAACGCTCAAAACTCCGTGACACGATCTCACGTGTCCGAATGGGGACACTTACTCACCCTCAAGACACCCAAGCATGTCTACCTAGATCCGTCTAACCTAGGGCAACACCCAAAATTGGGCCAATCTCGGATTTCACCCAAAATTGACACAAAACCCTATGCCAAAGTCTCCAAACACATCCAAACAAGCTCCAACTTTCTTCCATGGGTAGCCCTAAGGTCTAGGAAGGTTCTAAACTACTAATTACACTATATTAGAGCAATCACTAAGAGAAAAGTTAGGGTTTACCTCTTGGGAGTTGGAATCCCAAGGCCAAAGTCTCCAAAAAGCCCCAAATTCACCACACCAAGCCTCCAAGCCTACAAACTAAGCTTCTACACCAAATCTAAGCTCTACACACCAAGGTTAGGAGAAAGTGGAAGGTTATGGTTTGCATTCATGAGAGAAATAAATAAAAAAAGAGAGGAAAGGTGAAGAACTTACTTGGAAATGCAGAAAATTGGAAGAAGGAAAGAAGAAAGAGAATGGAGGAAGAAATGAAGAAGAAAAAATTAAATGGAGGGGGTGGGGAGGTTCGCCATGTAGGTTTAAGTAAGGGTTAGGGTTTGAATTTAGGTACAAAGACCAAAATGCTCCTCTCTTAAGCCATATTAATATTGGATTTGGGTTAGGGGTTTCCAAATGCACTCTAATTAATTCCTAATCACTCCAACTAACTAATTAAAATATAAATAAATATTCTACACCAATAAATAAGTCTGACAAGGGTGTTAGTTGGGTCTGACAAGGGTCCACTAGGGTCTGACATGGGTTCAGACTAGCCAAAATCCTAAAATAACTAATAAAAATAAATACAACCAACTAATTAAATATTAATACAAATATTTATGATCAATACATAATTTATTAAATTAAAATAAAATAAAAATATCCTACCCTGGAAATGGGGTAGTGACAAGCCTATCCTCCATAAAAAAATTGTCCTCAAAATTTAAAGTCGATCGCACTTCCTCTAGGTCAAACCCCCAACAATCACAGTCAAGAAATTCTACCTAAACAACATGCAAGATCATGGTCCTATTGGTCGTGTTATCACAGTCTCAATCAGGGTCACTACACGATCTACCACAGCACAAAAGAAACGTCTAACAGGTACTAATGAACCACACCACAAGAAATAGAAAAGGACAGGAAAAAGAACAAAAGAGACAGACCTGCTAACCCGACACCCGTAGCATCGGCCTCCTCGACCGTCAACGCATAAGCCCTGCCCTGCTGGGGAGATTTGCTGATGTGGGGCATGATGTTGTGCCACAGGTGACCTAGCTCCAACTCTCCGATCATGTGCTCCACCCAATGGAGGTGCAGTGGGGCAATCTCGCATCTGGTGAGCAGCGGATCCACAAAAGAGATACACCTTAAGCCTCCTCCTACAAACATCCCAAGTGTGTCATGCCTTCCTGCGGTAGGCACAAGTGGGCACTCTCTGATCCTGACCTTGCTGCGCTATCTTCTGCCCATAGGGACGCTTAGCCGGTCCCGCAATACCACTCGAACTACCTGAATCATCCCTGCATCTCTTGGACTTGAGCTCCAAGTCATTCTCTGATCTCTGAGCGTCCCCTACGATCTGCTCGAAAGTCGTCTCGCGGTCACTCCTAGTCAAAGACTTGACCGCCATGACCAAGCCCTTGCAAAACTTCCTCGTCTTTGCTGCCTCACTAAAGCCCTCTACAAATCTGCCTAGACGGCAGAACTCTGCTGCGTACTCGTCTACCAGCATGCTCCCCTGGACGAGTGCCTCAAACTGGCTCTCCAAGGCACTGAGTGCCACATCTGGGAAAAACTTCTCCTTAAAAACCCTCTTGAAAGCCTCCCAAGTAAGCCCTAGTGCCGCGATCCTCGTATCAGTATGATACCACGTCAAAGCGAGGTCGAACATCTGACTGCCCGTTGCCTTTATCTGCATGTTGTCTGGAATCTGTGCCAGCCGAAAAATCCCCTCAATCTTCTCTATCCCGTCATCCGTGTACAGGATCTCTTCTGTACCCCAAAACTCCTTGGGCCGCATCCTCTGGAAGTCAATGATACTGCCCAGCCTCGGATGCTGAGTCTGATCTGCCTGTGGATGGGTCTGAGCCACTCTGTCCACTGCCGTCATGGCCACCTGGTGGGCATTCTCAATGTCCAGCCTCATCACATCCACCTGGGGTGCTGTGCGTCCATCATCTCCCTGAAGAACGCAAACAACTGTGCGGCGTCTACTAGTGCAGGAGGTGGTGGAGAAGGTACGACTGGGATAGTCCTCGGATCGACAGGTGGAGGAGAATTCCCGAGAGAAGCAGATGCTCCCTCAACTGCAGGAGTGGTGAGTAGAGCGGTAGCAGCTGCCTGAAGTCGAGCAGGACGAGAGGTAGCAGACCTCTCGGTGGCAACTGTTGGGACGGTACGATGGGATCGTGTCTTCAGAGGCATCCTGAACACAGATCAAAAGAAGTCAATACGGCACAAGATACGATATCATCAAAGAAGGACAATAATATTTCAAAAGGAACCAATTTCAGAATAATTATAATAGATTGGAATTGTTCCTAGTCGTGATTGAGTACACTCTTATCTTAGATCCTATATCCTAGAGCAGGCTCGCAGCAGTACAACTAAATTATTGTACTACCACAATATCGCACTAATTACGAAGCTCGAGACCTGCGTGGGCCGCCACCAAAAATATGTCACGACCCGCACTCAAAAAATCGGGCATGAGTCATGGGTACGTCCAGCCTACGCCGCAGCATCGACGGTAGAACGCTGTCTAGGTCTACTATCTAGCTAATAATCTCACACAACAATATAAGTACCTGTCAAGATCTTAACTCCAAATGGAGGAGCAATATAATAATGATAATACAAGTACTCAATCACGATCTAAGCATGATAAGATAACATAGAAGTCTAACAACTACAAAGTCTAAACAACTACTACTACTAAAATAACAACAAGAATAATGATAACTCCAGAATCAAATATAATACTAGTCTCAAACCAAAAGTCGGGAACAAATCCGGTACCAAAAGCTAATAAATACAACTGAGGTCCTAGTGATCCCGGCTACCAACCCGGAAATCACTCCTGAACTAGGGGGTCCCTATCTGCACCATCGACAGGCTGAGGTCTATAAAACATCAAACACCAATCCTTCGGATCCTCTGAAAAATAGATCCAGTCAGGATCGGAGCAAGTACACCTCTAACAGCAGTTCCAGTTAAAAGATAAAAACTATAAAACAGTTGTAGCAAGTAGCACAAGGAGAAGGAAATGAAGTATGAACAAGGAAATATACATATATATCAATTGGTGCATAAAGGTAAAGATGCATGAAAATCAGAAGCAAGATAGTAATGACTGCAGGATACAAGAAATCTAAACTAAGAGCAAGTGTGTGCACAAGAACGTGTAGTGAGTCCAGCAAGAATAAATGTAATGAGTCCAATCCAGAAAGTATAAGTGAGACCAGTCAAGAAATACAAGAGAGTCCAGACTAGAAAGAATGAACTCGTGTCTCTGAAATACCTGTTTCGACATGTAAATGACTAGGGGTAAGTATGGCTCACCGCACACTGGGTGTGCGGCTGCTATCATTC
>JAYESA010000004.1:294927755-295010255 GCA_036927795.1 Iris macrosiphon
ATATAGGTCTATTGACACCAGCTCGGACACCGATTTATACCATTTTCTCAGGACCACAGACGAGTACATTCTCCGAAATTTTTCGTTATTTTTGATGATTACTATGATGCTGGTTTGTAGTGTATACTTAATTTCTGACACAGTGGATACACGGGCTAGTATCATAGATACCTGTCATGAGGATTCGTGATTGGATCTGTCACGCCCCAGTCCCAAAATGCCGAGGGACTGGATGCGCGGCAATGGCCAGCAGCACGCACCGATGGACAACCCAATTTAATGGATCCATCAGGGCGTACTTAAGCTGTAGTACAACAATAAATAGGTCCAATGTTACAAGTCACAAACTATTCTAATCTCATCCACAACAGATAATCACAGATTAAATGCCAGAATAATGCAAATAGAATAAACTAACAAATCTCAATAAAAGTGTCTCGATGAACAGTCCGAGAACAAGTCCGGTACATCAATGCAATAGACAGGAAATAAACGAACTGAAAATAGAAACAAAAATAACTGACTATATAAAACCAATACTCAGGAGAAGTCCTCTGGCACGATCTCGTTCTCAGGTTCTGGTACAGCTCCTGGAAGTGCTCATGTACGGTATATCTCTGGATGGATCTCTTCGGCTATACCTGGAGACATAATCCAGATCCAGGTCCTCAGGGGACATAGCAAGGTATAAAATAACTCAAGCCAAAATAAATGATGCAGTGCAGCAATAAATAAATAATAGGGTAAACTATGTAACCAGCTAAGTGATATATGCAAGTTGAGAGCATCACTAGAACTCAGGCTGAAGCCACTACAAGCTCTGTGTCGGAGAGCCGGGTAGCAGTAATAATACGTAACGGGCCAAGCTCGGGTTTAGAGTCTTGAGCCTCACAATAATAGGGGTTTCATATATATATGATCAGCCTGTAGCCTGTGTGTCTCTCCCCACCAAAGTAATCACACGTCTCATGTCCATGTGGCCCCATGTCCATGTCACGCAAGATCATATCTAATTCAGCAAGTCATAATAAGCTCTAAGCATATATGTAAAGAATATGTCATGAACCTGTATCCTATACAGAATCACCATGAATATCTCAGGAAGATTCTGTCTCATGAATAGTGTCAGGTGTCCTGGGTTATGATTGTACTTGATAAGGCAAGTACGAGAAATATAGGGTCTCGGTATCCATGTCTAGATGACAATACATAATGCCGCGTACGGCGTTGGCACCCGACTATTAATCGGATGCTAAGTAAATTCATACGATCCTCGGTTGAACATTTATATCAAGATTATATAGGTATAACAAGGAACTCAAGCAAAGTACTATAACAGGAATCACTGCGAATTGGCAAGGTACACTTGCCTGTGGTTCGGGCTCCAACTGTAGCTCTGGTATTCGTGAAATCTCCAGGAACGTCTTCGGATGCTGAAACAAATATTATCATCAGATTCAGAAAATATCAAATAGCTAGAAACGCATGTCCTTGAGTCCAATTTAAAGACAAGGGCAAAAATGATAATTTCGGGTCAAAGCGGGGTCCACAAGTAGCCCGCTTTGCACCGAAAAATGTGTCAGGGACAAATTTCTCCAAATTAGTCAAACTTAGTGTCAACAGGTCCAGAACGATGATACAAACCCAACGGAACTTGCAGAATTGGATTCCTATGAGCCGATCACAAAATCGCCCGTCAAGTGGAGCCTGTGGGGCCCACGATACGCAATTTTATCAACGTTCTCAGAATCGAACCAAACTTGGGTCATAGGACCAGCGTATCGCTACGATTCCGATGGCGTAAGTTTCGTTTCACACAAAGTTATGACGCGTTCCAGAACAGACAGATACAGGACGTTGTCGGCGGATACGCGTTGATTCCGGTGTGCACGCACATCCAAATCAACTTCTACGAAATCCCGCATGTCCGTATCAACGGCGCACACGTTTTGGTGAAGACCTCACGCGATCAAGTCGTCCCATTTGGCGGGGCGTACTCAGTTCCGGGGTGGAACAGGGCATTGTTTTTCCTATTTTTGGATCGCGATTTACGATCGCCACAGGACGCGATGCACCGAGCGGGTTGCACGGGCATCGAGAGGGTCACGCAGGCTCGCGTTGCAACAGACGGAACCGAAAATGGGTCAACGAGCAGAGAGAACGGGTTACCTGAACAGGGCTCCGTGAAACCGAGATTCGCGTGTCCTCGTGTCGACTCGACACGAAGTGAGCGTGTCCGAGTCCAACCTAGGGTTAGGGTTTGGGCTGACGGAGCTGCGGCGGCCGAAGGCGGGTCGGAAGGAGGCCGGGGGCAGCGGGGGAGGCTCTGGCCGGAGGCGGCGGCGCGCCGGAGCGGGCGGGGGACGGGCGGCCGGCTGCTGCGGGCCGGAGCAGCTACTACTGCGGCTGCGGGCTTGCTGGGGGGAGGAGGAAGGAGGCGGGGCGGCGTGTCACCACCCCATTTTTAGAGCCGGATTTTTTTTTTAATTTAGTTAATTGTGGATTATTTATAATTAATTGTATTTATAATTAATTATTGATTGTATTATATTTTTATTGATTGTTTTAGGATTTTGGCTAGCCTGGACCCATGTCAGACCCTAGTGGACCCATGTCCGACCCAGCCCACACCCTTGTGAGAATTATTTTGGGGCTTAGAAATATTTATTTTATTTTTAGGAGGTTAGTTGGAGAGATTTGGAGCTAGTTTGAGTGCTTTTGGAACCCGGAACCCAAAACCAAGTGAATAGGGGCGTTTTGGGAATGTGGAACTTGTGTAACCCCATTTAATTCCTTTGGCCGGCCCTACCTACCCCATTTTCCGTGAGCAACCAGCAGCCAACTCCCCTCCTCTTCATTCCACTTCTTCCACTTCTTCTTCTTCATTTCTTCTTCTCCACTTCTCCTTTCTTCTTCCTTCTCCTTCAAGTAAGTCTTCTTCCATTTTTCTTCCTTCTTTCTACTATTCCTTCTTCTTTAAGCTAACCTTAACCTTGCATTTTCCCTAACCTAGGTGTAAGGAGCTTAGATCTAGTGTGGGAGCTAGAGTTGGAGGCTTGGAGCTTGAGGGAGGTGATTTATAGGAGTTGTGAGACTTTGGCCTTGGGATTTCAACTCCCAAGAGGTAAAACCTAACTTTTCCCTTCCTAATTATTTTTGTGTAGTGTAATTAGTGTTGTAGAACCTTCCTAGACCCTAACCCTACCCGTAGGAGGAAGTTGGAACTAGTTTGGGTGAGTTTAGAGACTTTGACATTAGGTTTTGTATCGAATTCGGGTGGAATCCGAATTTGGCCCAATTTTGGGTGATGCCCTAGGTTAGACGGACCTAGGTAGACGTTGTCGGGAGTCTTGAGGGTGAGAGCGTGTCTCCGTTTGGACACGGGAAGTCGTGTCGCGGAGAAACGGGCGTTTCGGGCAAAATTAGGGCTTTTCGTCGTCGCCGATTCTAAGTGCGTGTGCGTTTCCGCCACGGACCTAGAATCGAGGCGGAAGCACATTTTCTAGGATCTAGACATCGTGTAGAGCGCGTGGGTAAATTTTGGGCCAATTCTGAGTTCGTTTGGTGTGCGTTTCAGGAGGTTTTCTGAGCCGCGCACCACGTGTTCGTCGAAATGACCGAACGGCCATTTCGACTTGGTTTCCTCATTCGGGCTTGTGCGCGCGTTGGGTTAGTATCGGAGAGTGTGTGCTAGAGTTTTTGAGCTATATTTTATATATTTATAGGCGTTGGTGAGTGTCGGGGTCGTTGGGCGTGAGTAGGGTGTGTGGTTTGAGTGTTGTGTTATGTTGTGGTTGTGTGTGTGTCTTTATATATATATTTATATGTGTATATATATATGTATATATTTATATGTAAGTGTGTTTATGTATATATATTTATATATGTATGTGTGTATTTATATCTATGTGCTAGTGTATGTGTGTAGGTGAGTGTGTGAGTGAGTGCTTGTGTGAGTGTGAGTGAGTGTTTATAGGTATATATATATGAGCTTATGTATATATGTATATATATATATGTATGAGGGTTTGTGTGTGAGGTTGTGTGCTTGTGAGAGTGTGTGCTAGTGTGTGTGAGAGTGTGTGTGTGAGGGTGTGTGAGGTTGAGTGTGTGTGAGTGAGGATATATAGATATATATATGTTTAAGTGTGTGAGTGTGTGTGTGTATATATATATATATATTAGTGTATATATATATATATAGATATATGTGTGTATGTATATATAGATATGTGTTTGTATATAATTATGTGTGTGTGTGTTGATTTGTATTTGAGTGTGTGTGTGTGTTAGAATGTATATAAGTTAGTGTGTATATATAGCTATAGAGTTATATATATATGTATATGTATGTATGTATATATATATAGTGATTTATATATATATATATAGGTGTGTGTGTGTGTGTATGTGAGGTGAAAAGGGGGGGGGGCAGAACCTGGGACTGGAACTGTGCAGCAGCAACAGCAGCCATGCTGCACTGAACAGCAGCTGCAACAGCAGATTTATGAGCAGCAGCAGCAGCTTTAGGCTCCAGCAGCAGCAGCCAGGTGAGCTAGCAGCAACAGCAAGCACAGGCAAGAGCAGGCAGCAGCAATGCGAGGGAAAGGGGGATTGATATATATATATATATTGATAGATAGATAGATAGGTATTGAATATGTTAGATAGATAGGTTAATAGATAGGTAACTAGATAGATATTAGTATCTAGATCTAGATAAATAGATAGCTAGATAGATGGATTGATAGTTAGTAAATGGATAGATTGATAGATATAGATAGCTAGATTAATAGATAGATTGATAGGTAAGTAGGTAGTTTGATAGATAGATAATTAAATATATAGATAGGTAAATAGATAGATAATTTGATAGATAGTTAGGTAGGTAAATACTAGATATTAGATATCTAGTTAGATAGATAGATAGATAACTAGATAGGTTGATAATAGATAGGTAGATAGATAGTTATATCTATCCAGGATATAGATGTATATACATATAGTTATATACATATCTATAGATATCTAGATAGTTATACATAGATATTTATGAGTTGGGTAAGGTAAGGTAATATATATATATATATATATGTGTGTATAGATAAGGTAAATGGGTAAATGTATATATGTGTGGATATATATATATATAGGTAGATACCTACTTAGACATATATAAATATGGTAGATATCTCTACTACCTAGCCTAGACTAATAACTAGGTGCATAATTAGTAGCTAGATAGCTAGTTAGAGGGGTTTTAGAGCGAAACCTCAATACCTTGAGATACCAAGGTATTTCAATATCTTAAGATAACCAAGGTATTGGGTTTCGAGCGGGGTAATTGAGCAATAGCCTAGGAATTGTATTGGAGTGATTTTTATATGCTTATGTGATACCTAGTATTATGGATGTGTAGACACATATATTATGGCTATTTCAGTATCTAGGATACCGAGGCAGTGCCAGTGGTTAGTAGTAAGATATTGATAGTAGTCTATATATATATATATATATATATATATATATATATATATATATATATATATATATATATATATATATATATATATATATATATTAAGGTAATGAATTCATATTATACATACTAGTAGTATCTAGTATAGTTAATATTAGCTAGTATAGCTAACACATTTTAGTTTGGACCTAGAAACCTAACCACGACCTAGAATGATCTAGTTTCGACTTGATATCAACCTAGAAGCTAGGTATGAACCTAAAACCAAGGTAAACATCTAGTTTGACCTAGTTTGACTAGTATGACCTATAAATGGCTTAGAAATCATATTTAGACTCATTTTAACTTATTTATTATTCCTATACACTAAATGACATGATATTCATATATAGGTCTATTGACACCAGCTCGGACACCGATTTATACTATTTTCTCAGGACCACAGACGAGTACATTCTCCGAAATTTTTCGTTATTTTTGATGATTACTATGATGCTGGTTTGTAGTGTATACTTAATTTCTGACACAGTGGATACACGGGCTAGTATCATAGATACCTGTCATGAGGATTCGTGATTGGATCTGTCACGCCCCAGTCCAAAAATGTCGAGGGACTGGATGCGCAGCAATGGCCAGCAGCACGCACCGATGGACAACCCAATTTAATGGATCCATCAGGGCGTACTTAAGCTGTAGTACAACAATAAATAGGTCCAATGTTACAAGTCACAGACTATTCTAATCTCATCCACAACAGATAATCACAGATTAAATGCCAGAATAATGCAAATAGAATAAACTAACAAATCTCAATAAAAGTGTCTCGGTGAACTGTCCGAGAACAAGTCTGATACATCAATGCAATAGACAGGAAATAAACGAACTGGAAATATAAACATAAATAACTGACTATATAAAACCAATACTCAGGAGAAGTCCTCTGGCACGATCTCGTTCTCAGGTTCTGGTACAGCTCCTGGAAGTGCTCATGTACGGTATATCTCTGGATGGATCTCTTCGGCTATACCTGGGGACATAATCCAGATCCAGGTCCTCAGGGGACATAGCAAGGTACAAAATAACTCAAGCCAAAATAAATGATGCAGTGCAGCAATAAATAAATAATAGGGTAAACTATGTAACCAGCTAAGTGATATATACAAGTTGAGAGCATCACTAGAACTCAGGCTGAAGCCACTACAAGCTCTGTGTCGGGGAGCCGGTAGCAGTAATAACACGTAACGGGCCAAGCTCGGGTTTAGAGTCTTGAGCCTCACAATAATAGGGGTTTCATATATATATGATCCGCCTGTAGCCTGTGTGTCTCTCCCCACCCAATGTAATCACACGTCTCATGTCCATGTGGTCCCATGTCCATGTCACGCAAGATCATATCTAATGCAGCAAGTCATAATAAGCTCTAAGCATATATGTAAAGAATATGTCATGAACCTGTATCCTATACAAAATCACCATGAATGTCTCAAGAAGATTCTGTCTCATGAATAATGTCAGGTGTCCTGGGTTATGATGTACTTGATAAGACAAGTACGAGAAATATAGGGTCTCGGTATCCATGTCTAGATGACAATACACAATGTCGCGTTCGGCGTTGGCACCCGACTATTAATCGGACGCTAAGTAAAGTCACACGGTCCTCGGTTGAACATTTATATCAAGATTATATAGTTATAACAAGGAACTCAAGCAAAGTATTATAACAGGAATCTCTGCGAATTGGCAAGGTACACTTGCATGTGGTTCGGGCTCCATCTGTAGCTCTGGTATTCGTGAAATATCTAGGAACATCTCCGGATGCTGAAACAAACATTACCATCAGATTCAGAAAATATTAAATAGCTAGAAACGCATGTCCTTGAGTCCAATTTAGAGACAAGGGCAAAAATGACAATTTCGGGTCAAAGCGGGGTCCACATGTGGCCCGCTTCGCACCGAAAAACGTGTCAGGGACAAAGTTCTCCAAATTAGTCAAACTTAGTGTCAACAGGTCCAGAACGATGATACAAACCCAACGAAACTTCCAGAATTGGATCCCGATGAACCGATCACAAAATCACCCGTCAAGTGGAGGCTGTGGGGCCCACGATACGCGATTTTGTCAACGTTCTCAGAATCGAACCAAACTTGGGTCACAGGACCAGCGTATCGCTATGAGTCCGATGGAGTAAGTTTTGTTTCGATCCGACGTCTGTACACAAAGTTACGACGCATTCTAGAATGGACGAATACGGGATGTTGTCGGCGGATACGCGTTGATTTCGGTGTGCACGCACATCCAAATCAACTTCTGCAAAATCTCGTACGTCCGTATCAACGGCGCGCACGTTTCGATGAAGACCGTACGCGACCCAGTCGTCCCGTTTGGCGGGGCGTACTCAATTTCGGGGTAGAACAAGGCATTATTTTTCCTGTTTTTGGATCGCGGTTTGCGATCGCAACAGGACGCGATGCACCGAGCGGGTTCCACGGGCATCAAGAGGGTCACGCAGGGTTCGCGTTGCAATAGACGGAACCGAAAACGGGTCAACGAGCAGAGAGAATGGGTTACCTGAACAGGGCTCCGTGAAACCGAGATTCGCGTGTCCTCGTGTCGACTCGACACGAAGTGAGTCGTGTCTGAGTCCAACCTAGGGTTAGGGTTTGGGCTGACGGAGCTGCGGCGGCCGGAGGCCGGGGGCAGCGGGGGAGGCACTGACCGGAGGCGGTGGCGCGCCGGAGCGGAAGGGGGACGGGCGGCCGGCTGCTGCGGGCCGGAGCAGCTACTGCTGCGGCTGCGGGCTTGCTGGGGGGAGAAGGAAGGAGGCGGGGCGGCATCGCGGCGAGGCGGCGAGGCGGTGGCGGTGTCGTGGCGAGGCGGTGGCGGCGTCATGGCGAGGCAGTGGCGGCGTCGCGGCGGGGAGAGGGGAAGCTGGTGGTGGAGGGATCGGTCGAAGGCGGGGGCAGGGTGTTTAAATAGGGCGGAGGTGAGCGGCTAGGCGCCGGGCGAGGCGGAGGAGGGGGTCGACGTGGCAGAGAGCGCGAAGGGGAGGCCGGAGGACGCGGGCGGGGGCGCGTGGTCGGGCGAGGCGGCGCATGGCCGGGCGGGGCGGCGCAGAAAGCGGGGGGGAGAGCTGGGTCGTGCGGGTCGGGTCGGGTCAGGCGGGTAGGACCCGACCCGTTAGGGGCGGTCCGGTCCGGTTCAGTTGGACCGGGTTCAGCCCGGTTTGAACCCGGTTCAACCCGGTTTATTTAATTTTTTATTTAAAAATAGTTTTTGGGCTTTAAAAAAATTTTCGGGGTCCAATAAATTTCAGAAAAAAATTATCCTAAGTACAATATTTTATTTTACACCCAAAAATATTATTCTCATAATATTTTAATATATTTTTAAAATATTTAATTTTATTTAATGCCAAAATACCCTGGTTTTTAATTAGTAAAAATTCCCGAAAAAATCCCAGAAAATTCTGAAAAATCCTGTTTTAAAAATCTTCAAAAATCAGAGGGTTTACGGATCCATCATACTAGCCGAGGATGGAGAAATATTAGCAAGTTATGTGATCATATCCCACCTTACATGCATTATAGCTCACCCACATATCACGTAGGGTGTAGCTTGACCATATTACATGCCTTATAACATGTTATATATAATTATCCTGACTCTTGCTCGCATCATAGCTAACCAGATGGTTAGCCTGACCTCACATGTATCATAGTTAATCATATATAATAAGCATGATCTAGTCCCAAGCCGATCACATAGCAAACTAATATTTTAAGGCACTTAGTAGTTGTTTGTCTCTCTATTACTTTATTTCCAGTTCATGTATTGCTAGTATTCATATTTATCTGTTTTTACTGCTTACTATTACCAGTGTACTCATTGCTAGTTATTTTTATATGATATGATGATTGCCTCTCTAGTTTTTCTTATATTCCAGTATTTTATTCGAACATGTATATTCCCTTAATTATTGCTTTATAGTTTTTGTAAATATAATTGGAATTTCTGTTAGTTTATGTGCTTCGCTCCAATCCTGACTGGATAATATTTTTTAGATGATCTTGAGGACTTTTGTTCCACATACTATGGACCGGGAGTAGACGAGTGTTACATCCAGGAGTTTCAAGAGGATATTGTGCTAGTAGAGGATCCATTAGTAGTGACTTAGAGCCTAGCATTTATATTATATCTGGATTATTCCATTTAGAGATATCATGAGTCATATTATTTGAGACTTATGTTATTATTGAGTTATCTAGACTCTTAGACTTATTTTTATTGTTGAGATGCTATTTCTAAACATATGTGTTGGAACTCCTTTATATCACTTTCATATATTTA
This sequence comes from Iris macrosiphon, assembly GCA_036927795.1. Taxonomy (NCBI): domain Eukaryota; kingdom Viridiplantae; phylum Streptophyta; class Magnoliopsida; order Asparagales; family Iridaceae; genus Iris; species Iris macrosiphon. The sequence continues at coordinate 294,937,583 of JAYESA010000004.1, forward strand.
TCGTGCCACTCATCTTCCCAAAGATATTATTATGATTGAGTATTGGTTGTGATATTACATTTATACTCATCTTGTCCTTCTTATGGAATTGAGATCAATGACAGGTTTTATGTTATTGTGAGATGTGATAGATAGTATTGTGACCTAGACAATATTCTATCGTCGATGTTGCGGCATAGGCTGAACGTACCCACGACTCATGCCCAATTTTTGGGTACGGGTCATGACAGATACAGACTAAGAACCATTGTGGTCTACTACTTGTTCTATATATTTATGTATATAGAACAAATCATGTGTAAGGGTGGCTTTGTCGCCTTAATGAGTTCTCGGGCAGAGTAAATTTTTGGCGTGCGCTGCATGAAGCACGTGTAGTTCAGCACTACAAGGGACTTGTATCCCATGCTACAGCAGTGTGAAACCAAGATGAGGTAATAGATGTAAAGCCTCACTACGAGGCATGTCACTGCAGCAGTAGCACCGCAAATAGGCAGGTAGCCTAATGATAAAAAGATAGATAGTTGTAGCACAACACTACTAAGAGGCCGGTGACCTCATGCTACAGTGGGTGACACCATATGAGATAGTTAACCTCAGCTCGGGGCCATGTCACAGCGGCGTAGCACCGCACAGAAGCGTAATGCTTCATGTTGTGATATAGTACAACATTACTAAGAGGCCAGTTACCTTATGCTACAGTGGGTAACATCACAAGAGGTAGTTAACCTCGGCTGTAAGCCATGTCACAGCAGCGTAGCACCGCACGGAAGTGCAAGGCTTCATGCTAAAAAAATATTAAACTCTCTTAAAAAGAACTCACCTAAGTGTACGGACAGAGATATAGGCCGTCTCTCGAGGGTAAATTTGTAGACACCCAAGATACATGCACAAAAATCAGGTCAGCACAGGGCCTTTAATGTGCGGCCGTAGGCACAGCTGTTGTCATTATGCGAGTGGGAAAGAAACAACAGCTATGGCTCAGAATTCAAGGCGTAGTCCATTCTTGTATCGTACTGTTGTTTGACCCAAGTGGGAAGATTCAAGTCGTTGGCGACATCTATCCTAATGCATGATGGGAAGTCACTGTAAGGGATGCTCGACCATTTATTGTGATATATGTGGGGAATTATTGGTATTTTCTACTTTGCTTTGGGAGTTTTAGTCCCACATTAGAAAATTACCAATGTGTATATCTCAATATATATATATGATTAGTATTAGTATATGCACATGGGGTGGTGACCCATGTGGGTTGACTTTCCTAAAGGGATTAAATGTGAATCCCTTTATGATAATCTAAAATTTTGTCACCACCTTTGTGAAAATTTATTTTATGAGCTAACCCTGAAGGGGCTTAGCGACAAGGACTCGGACTCGGGCTCAAGGGAGCAAAGTGGCACTTTGTTGGCATACTTTGCACTTAGTACGTTAGTATCATTGCATGGCGCTCTTGCGCTCCTTTTATACGCGAGTTACATGCACGGTTGCTAGCTCGGGCTCATACTCGGTCGCTTTACGTCAGGAGCACATGCATCCAGGTGCGCATGAGGCTAGGTGCCATGCGGCCAAGAGCCTATACGGCCAGGTGCCCATGCGGTCTGGTGCCCATGCAGCCAGTGCTCATGCGTCCAGGTCGACATGAGGCAAGGTGATATGTTTGATATAGAGGGGATTGGATCTGTTGTTAGCGGCGTCGTGCAGCGTAGGCGGTGAGCGGCAGCACGTGGTTTCTGTGCTAGCGACTGCTACTTTCGGTGCCTGACAATGCTATATGCTCTCAGCGGCTAATTTTGGCATTTGACGTCGTATGCGGCGGAGGTGGCACATGCACCTCTTGCACCTTGGTATCTGGACAGACAATGCATATGCGCCACGTGCCTTTTCGTGCCGCATAGGTGCTAATTTTCTTTATATATATAGGAGCTTCTCTTTCATTTGAGGGGTTGAAAAAATTACAACTGTATCAGAAAAAACTGAGAGCATCAGAGCTTTATGCAGCCCATGACCACCCTTCAACAAAGTATTTTTTCCAGTGATCCGAAGGTGACCAAGAGCATTCCAAAAGTTTATTTGAGAACTTCCTAGATTCTGGGGGCAGATCGTCGTGTAGGGCGAATCTTGCCTTGAGCACTAGTGGTTTTGATCACCCCAGCAAAGAGTTTCCTTCTTTGTATTTATTTTCTTGTCCCGTTCCTTCTCATTGTAGCGTCTGAGGACGTAAAGAGAAGAACAATTTTTTGATTCTTGTTGTATTTGTATTTTTTTGGGTCATCAGTTTGTAACATGTTCGTGGTTTAGTGCTTCTTGGGGGTTACGTGTCACTGTAGAGGAACTCTTGTGTGAATCTCAGTGCACCAACTTCTCTTCTGGAGTTAGTAGAGACGAACTCTTGTTTGAGTTTCTACTTTGTGACTTCCTCTTCTTCTTTGATCTGACTTTAGGACTAACAAAAAGCACATCCAACATTGTTTTTTATTATAGTTGTAATGAAGATGTTTTTATTATTGTTATTATTATTTTTCAGTAAGATTCAAGGACAACCAAAATTACCTCCGGTTAGGACAACCCAACCCTCCGGACCGGTCATGTTTGTAGCATTGACTTGATCTCAAAGTATGACGTTACCATAGTGTAACTTACTACCATGGTAGCGGCTAAATCATATAAGACCTCGGATTTGAATTAACATTTCTCCATAAGACAATCCTTTAGTTCGTGGGTTTTGTTATATATATATATATATATATATATATATATATATATATATATATATACTGCACATTTATGAATATATTTTTTATGTATTAAAAAATATAAAATGTGCGTTAATAAATGTGTAATGTGATAATATGTGTCCTTAGTTTATTTGTTAACATGTGCATTGAAAAGGGATGACATTCTAGTCCCCAGTTCTATTACACTACACTCTCAATGGTCTATTTGTCATTATTTTAACTTGAGTATCAAAATTGACAAACGAAAATGTTTACGTCTCCGATGTTGGAACTATCCAGGAAAATATCTCCTCCGCCTGAGAAGCCTTCCTAGTCAACTCACTCCACCACCGTTCTCTATTCCGTTGGTGATGTGAAAAATATCTCGTTTATCATGATTTGAAATTAGAAAATTTACTGAAACAAAAATAATTTTAAATAAATTATAAAAAAATATTTTTTAAAAGTTAAGAATAACGAAAGCTTTCACCATTTCAAATGATGAAAATACAACAAATATTTTTATAATGGATTTCGTCAAATTTTTACCATCTCAAATGGCGAAAATCCAATAATGCTAACGTGGCTGCGTTGATGGGGCTTCAGTGTCCGATTTTTGCCAACTCTGTTTGCGAAAATTTGGACGCGCTGACGTGGCATCAAATTTTCGCCAACTGAGTTGACAAAAATCTGACCGGTTCGGATTAGCGGTTCGGATTGGATTGGGTCGGGTTGGTTGGTGGAGATATTGAATATGTTTAACCGCGGTTGGGTGAGTGGTTTAAGAGGATGGGTGGTTTAATATGGTGGTTGGTTTAATAGGGTGGATGAGTGGTTGGTGTGTGGGCTGTATAAGGTGGAAAGAGGAGTAGTGAGTCCACATAATACTTCGAAAAATAGAGAAGCCGTAGAAGCGAAGAGGAGAAAATAGAAAAGCAGTAGCAGAGAAGAGAAGGAGAACAAGAAGAGAAAGGTTTGATTTGTAATATATTTTTATTTATTTTTAAGCAATATTTTTAGTCATATTTATATTTATAATTAATCTAATAGTTGTATCAATTTAGTAGTCATAATCATTTAGTATTAGTGTTAGTGTTAATATTTAGCATGTTAATTTTTTTTACAAAAAATAAATAATATACTGTTAGTGTTATTATTTAGCATATTAATTATTTTTCTAAATAGTTGTATCATTTTAGTTTTGATAGTTAATATTCTTAATTAATTTTAGTAGGACGGAAGAAAAACTATTAGTTGTAATTTTAATTTTAGTTATGAACGTAATTTGAACGAGCGAGGAGGGTGGGAGCTGTGCGCGAAGTTGGGGCCGCAGTTGCTGTTGTTGTGCGCGGGGGGGGGGGGGGGGACGGCTGTGCGGCGCAGCTGCGGGAGGCGGTGCGGCGCCGCTGCTGGCGGCGGTCCGGCGCTGGTGATGGTTAGGGTGGTGGGATTAGAGTTCGGTTTAGGGTTTTGTGTTGGTTTATGTTATATATATAGGTGATGGGGGAGGGGAGAACGCTCTGTACGTAGGGATGTTGGTTTAGAATTAGGATTTTGGTTTTGGGTTTTGAGTTTTAAGTTTAATTTCTATTTTAATTCTTTTATTTTCTTTTCTTTATTTTTTCAATAATTAAATGCAGAAAATTTTCAAAAATGGTTAGGCACTTGTAAAAATTCTAGAAAATTTATATCTCCTCCAATAAATAATCTACAACCAATTTATATAAATTAAAATTATATTTATTAAATATTAATGGATATTAAACTAATTAAATAAATTCATAAATTATATTTTCTATATAATATTAAATTGGGAGCATGCAGGGGGTTTGAATAACGCAACTCGAGGGTCATGTGCTTAATAGGACCAGTTAAGCTCATAGCATGGATTTAATTAGGATCAATGGGTTGGTGTGGCATATTAAAATCGTACGCCATGGTAAAAAGGTTAATTAATCATCATTTTCTCGTAATTGTGTAGCAAAAGTTATGCGACTAAAACAAGGCATGGGATTGCAAATTTGAGAAGGACAGTCATGGCATGAGCCTAATTTGACTCGTCTAAGTCGAGCATGCTAGGTTGGTTGAAAGGGAAAGGCTAGTGTTGCACACAAGATCTTAAAACTATGGGGGTTGGTTTCCAAAGTTCAATTAAATTATCGAGTAAAATTAAAATGAAAAAATAATTAATAATTACCAAACTAACCCTATATAAAAATTATGGTGCTCACAATCTATCCACCTTAAAAGAATTGCATCTTCGTAATTAAGAAAAATGAAACGTAATCGGTTAGGAAAGGTTTGCTCCAGAAGAGATGACATGGTCGCATGACATTTGTTGAAGCACAACACAAAGGATAAAGGACCATGAACAAGAAAAAAATTAAGAGGAAGGGTGAGGGTTTTGTTCAAGCAGAACATGCAGGGAAGCAATAAAAACTTTTCCTAGGCAATGAGAGATAAGTAACTCAAGAGTGAAGGAGTTTGATTAGAGCGAGGATCAACTACAACTTATGAAAACTTGGGTACCACTTACATATTTCAACTCTAGACTAACAAGTTCATGCTAACATAATACTAGGTATATGCTAGGGAATGGAACTAACAGGCACATGCTAAAGTATTACTAGGAATATTCGTTACTATAGCTGGCTATGATAAAACTAAATCTTACATATATTCACTACTCCTTGAGTCCGTGCCTCCTCCACTATTATCGCAAAAGCATGTCCACGTCCCTATGGTAGTGCCCTCTGCTGTTGTTGGGCCTGCTAGAAGAGTGTTGCCTGTGGTGCCAAAGGTAGCCTCGGCTAATATCCTCCCGGTGCTGGTGGTATGAATCCTCCATCATCCGCCTGTAATGCTCCTGGTGTTGGATAAGCTGGTCGATGTGGCTGCTGGATTGACTCTGGTGCTGGTAAAGCTAGTCGGTGAACCATTGGCGTTCCTCCCCGGAGCTCTGGGTCCCTGGCTGAATGCTGGCTGGATCCGCAAGCTAAACATAATCCTAATTTGCGTCTGCACTCTCTCTTAATATGGCCTACCTTGCCACAATATTGACAAGTAGTAAGGGATGGAGCTCGTGATGCTGCTCTCTATGGTGGACTCATCTAGGGTCGCTTTGTAAGCTTCACGTGTGGTACTCGAGCTGGTACTAATACATACGGTCTCTTTTGGCAGGACTCCCTCATGTGGATGTGCTCCATGCGTCGAGCTGCGATAAGGATGTCCGTATAAGAAGTAGGTGCAACTGCGCCAATCTATCTATGTAGTTCAAAGCTCAGTCCGTCAAAAAATTTCTTCGCCTTCTTTTCTCTGCCGGATCAGTGTAGGTTTGAACAGTTGAATCAAGCATGATGCAAGTCAAGAAATTTATTTGAGTCTGATATAGATGTCAAGAACGTGTCAATATGTGGATGATATCCTATAAATTTATTCTTATCTTAATCGCAGGCTTGCTCGGTCCCTTAGTAGAAAATAAAGGAATATATTCTTAGACCTGCATGGGCCACCACAAAAACCATATCATGCCCCAGTCCCAAAATATCGAGGGACTAACCACGTGGCAATGGCCAGCATACTACCAGAATAAGTCAATTTAGCGACGTAAAAAAATATCGCTAAATAGCCAAAAAATGTCATTAAATAATTTTAGCGACATAATTAGCGACGTTTTGTTGAAGTCGCCTTTAAACTAGTCGCTGACAGAAAAATGTCGCTAAACGTCGCTATTTCGACATTTTCTAACGACATATATGCGTCGCTATATTAGCCCTAGATCAAAGTTCTAAATATTTAGGGAAACTCTATCAAATCTATGGTATGATTAGAAGAGGAAGATAAGTTCAAATTAAGAATTCTCTAAAGAGTGGTTTAAAGCATAATTCTGCACTATAGTCGATACAACTCTATTTTCGTGGCTTCTTCTAAATATTAGTTATAGTATCATATTAATTAAGAAATTTGTAAAATTGCAATTAATTTTGAGAAGCCAATTACTGCAAGAGTGTACGTAAGGATGTATGTTGGTTTTGTACTTGTTCCTCAATTTTTTGGTTGTGGAATAATTTTGCTTCTTTAAAGATTTAAAATATAATTTGTAGAAAGCTTAATTTTTATTTCTCAAAGAGGGGATCCACATATATAGGAGGTGGCTAGTCTCCTCCTTACTTTCTTTAAAGGTTAAAAATTGTTACACGGACCTCTCCTCTACTACTTTTTGTTGTATGGGTGGTCAGTGTAATAACCCTTTACATAAAACATAAAATATATGAAAAAATCGTGTACTAAACATAAAACATAGGAAATGTTAGTGTAATTATATTCAAAATAAGGGAGGTCTATTTAATAAACCTAAAACATAGGAGAGATTAGTGTTAATAATTTAAGTTTTTTAAACGCGTGTTAACTTGATTTCAAGATAGGTAAATATGGAGATAAAATTAATTTTTAGCACATTGATTAAAACACAGTTAAAGCCCAAATTACTTGAAACCCCAGGTCAATTGTCGGCGCTAGCTAGTCTCCTAAATCCCGGCCATGCAACCAATTATAGTAATGAACGTGATTTGATTAATTCAGGAAAGTGAATCCTCACATAATATAGAAATCAAAAAATATTCTGCTATTAGTCACCCAAAAGATGGCAGCTGATGTCATCTTTCATTATTGACATCTAACATGGCAGCTGACATAATATTTTCCGACATAGAAAATTTTAATTCAAACAATTAATTGCCCAATAAATTAGGTGACCAATAGTCATTTTTTAGTCATACGTGCTCCTTCTTAATTACCATACAAAAACCCTCCTAAATGAGTAGTAGTTTCCTTAATAATGTCAATCCAAGATCCTATATATAAAACATAGCTATTGGTGCCATTGATCAGTACTTTTTCTTGGGTTACAATTAGGGTTTGTGCATGCATATATGGGGACGATGGGTTCGTCCGCCCTGTTCCCGCCACCGCTTAGCGTACTTCTCGTCGAACACGACCCTACTTGTTTGCTAGAACTGAGGAGGCTGTTGTCGCTTTGCAACTATAGTGGTTGGTTTTTTTCCTTTTTTCCTCCTCTTCTAAAGTGCATATTTTGCTTCAATATGTCAAGCAGTAGAATAATTGTAATAACTGTTGGTCTTTAATTGTCGCTTTTCTTGAACTGGGGTTATGGTTTTTGATGTTGCAACTTGCAAGAAGTCCAAGAACGGACATGAACCTAACAAGGAAATTTTTTGGAATATTTGCACTTGTTGCAATTCCAACATGCTAACATTTTCGTACGACTGCACCAATTTATGATCACTTAGACTAGACAATGTAATCTTTTGACCCATATAAACAGGATCCGCCCACGAGATTGGATTGTCCTATCCGGGGCGGACTTACATGAGGGACGAGTGTGGATAGTTGTCTCCAATGAATTTTTGATTCCATGTTAAATTTTCATGTTTTTATTAAAAGAAAATTTCATTAATTTTATGATTTGCCGGTCCTGAATTTTTAATTTTAAATTTTTATATACATATTTACGTAAGATTTTACTTTATCCTTCATAACTTTTATCAATTTTATGTTTTGTCTCCTTCGAACTTTATTTAACATACGCCTCTGGTCCTATCCAAAGTTAATTTTGGTTGCCCCTTATTGTGGGTCGATCCTGGAGGGTCATCTGTGACCCCGACCACTTGTAGGGTCACACTGAACCTGGTGGGCTGTCCAAGTCCGAAGTCTTGTCAGACTTATCCCTGGGCTGGCCCGTCATATACAAACCTACACAAAAATTTAGATCTATCATCCAGGCATAAGAGGAACGTATCAAGCAGGCATAGATAATTTTTTTATGGAATTATCTTATTAAAAAATTAATTTATTAATTCCTTAATTGGGTATTTCTATTTTTAGATTTTCTACTAGAGTTGTATATAATTTAAAGTGACAGAAAAATTCATAGATTAGGTAATTAGCTAGATTTAGAATATTAGAAAATTTACTCAATCTCCTTAGATTAGGTAATTAGCTATATTTAAAATATTTCAGAAATCTACTCAATCTCATCTTGTAAGTACATATATAGTTAAATTTTATTTAATAAAATCAAGCCATTATTTTTGAATCTCAATCTTCCTAAAAATATGAATCAATTTTGCTATTTGTCTCCCACAAATTTTGGGTGATGTCATCTCCCATTATGTTGCATCTGATAATGCAGGTGACATGACATGGCAGTTTTTAATCCAAAAAATGAATCACCCAAAATTTTTAATACTAATATTAATTTTAATTTTAATGTTAAAATTTGTCACATGTCAGCTGTGTGCGTCCGTGTCCGTGCAGTCATAGCATCGATCGTGATATTGACAAGTGTATTTTCTTGGGCATGTGCGCGTAGTTACATGTTGCAGGGACGCAAATGAAGCACAATCTAGTATACAATCAAACGAAGAGGCATTCTTCGATATCGTGTTATGTGAGGTTCACTTGCCCGGAATGAGCGGAGTCGACCTACTGGAAATCCTCGTGCACAAGACGGACATTCCAGTCGTCAGTAAGTAGCACTTGTTCCCTGAAAACTTTACAACCATTTAATTTCTTCTCGGTCTTTAATTTTTTTACGCATGCAGTGATATCTTCTGATTTGGCTTATCATATGGTGATGAGAGCAATAACACTCGGGGCCCGTGACTATTTGGCGAAGCCGGTTCTAATGCACTCCCTAAAGCACTTGTGGAGGCATCTACAAGGGAAAGACAAGTGGAGGAACTACATTCTAAAGTACGGCACTTCAGAACTTGGGAGGAAAGTAGTAGTTAAGGAGGAGGAGATCATCGGAACTTCAAGATTTCCTAAAACTATAATAAAAGTTAAAGAGGAGAAGATGGATGCCGATGTCAATGATTGCTATACTAGGCATCCTTCAAGCTTTCTGAGATCGGCTGGTACAGTACAAATTAAAGAGGAATTAATCGATGGCGATGAAGAAGAAGAAGAAGAACGAAGAAGAAGAAGGGGGTCGACCGTGTCGTCCAGGAGGAAAACGAGAATGACGTGGACACCGGAGCTCCACCTGATGTTCGTCAGCGCAGTCAATCAACTTGGGGCAACAGTATGCATGAGGCACCATCTCATCTTTTGATCATGAATGCATATGAATTGCTCATTAATATGTTCCTCGGAAAAGCTATGAGCAATTCATATGCATTCATGATCAAAAGATGAGATGGTGCCTCATGCATACCGTTGCCCCCAAGTTGATTGACTGCGCTGACGAACATCTGGTGGAGCTCCGGTGTCCACGTCATTCTCGTTTTCCTCCTGGACGACACGGTCGACCCCCTTCTTCTTCTTCGTTCTTCTTCTTCTTCTTCTTCATCGCCATCGATTAATTCCTCTTTAATTTGTACTGTACCAGCCGATCTCAGAAAGCTTGAAGGATGCCTAGTATAGCAATCATTGACATCGGCATCCATCTTCTCCTCTTTAACTTTTATTATAGTTTTAGGAAATCTTGAAGTTCCGATGATCTCCTCCTCCTTAACTACTACTTTCCTCCCAAGTTCTGAAGTGCCGTACTTTAGAATGTAGTTCCTCCACTTGTCTTTCCCTTGTAGATGCCTCCACAAGTGCTTTAGGGAGTGCATTAGAACCGGCTTCGCCAAATAGTCACGGGCCCCGAGTGTTATTGCTCTCATCACCATATGATAAGCCAAATCAGAAGATATCATGCATGCGTAAAAAAATTAAAGACCGAGAAGAAATTAAATGGTTGTAAAGTTTTCAGGGAACAAGTGCTACTTACTGACGACTGGAATGTCCGTCTTGTGCACGAGGATTTCCAGTAGGTCGACTCCGCTAATTCCGGGCAAGTGAACCTCACATAACACGATATCGAAGAATGCCTCTTCGTTTGATTGTATACTAGATTGTACTTCATTTGCGTCCCTGCAACATGTAACTACGCGCACATGCCCAAGAAAATACACTTGTCAGTATCACGATCGATGCTATGACTGCACGGACACGGACGCACACAGCTGACATGTGACAAATTTTAACATTAAAATTAAAATTAATATTAGTATTAAAAATTTTGGGTGATTCATTTTTTGGATTAAAAACTGCCATGTCATGTCACCTGCATTGTCAGATGCAACATAATGGGAGATGACATCACCCAAAATTTGTGGGAGACAAATAGCAAAATTGATTCATATTTTTAGGAAGATTGAGATTCAAAAATAATGGCTTGATTTTATTAAATAAAAATTAACTATATATGCACTTACAAGATGAGATTGAGTAGATTTCTGAAATATTTTAAATATAGCTAATTACCTAATCTAAGGAGATTGAGTAAATTTTCTAATATTCTAAATCTAGCTAATTACCTAATCTATGAATTTTTCTGTCACTTTAAATTATATACAACTCTAGTAGAAAATCTAAAAATAGAAATACCCAATTAAGGAATTAATAAATTAATTTTTTAATAAGATAATTCCATAAAAAAATTATCTATGCCTGCTTGATACGTTCCTCTTATGCCTGGATGATAGATCTAAATTTTTGTGTAGGTTTGTATATGACGGGCCAGCCCAGGGATAAGTCTGACAAGACTTCGGACTTGGACAACCCACCAGGTTCAGTGTGACCCTACAAGTGGTCGGGGTCACAGATGACCCTCCAGGATCGACCCACAATAAGGGGCAACCAAAATTAACTTTGGATAGGACCAGAGGCGTATGTTAAATAAAGTTCGAAGGAGACAAAACATAAAATTGATAAAAGTTATGAAGGATAAAGTAAAATCTTACGTAAATATGTATATAAAAATTTAAAATTAAAAAATTCAGGACCGGCAAATCATAAAATTAATGAAATTTTCTTTTAATAAAAACATAAAAATTTAACATGGAATCAAAAATTCATTGGAGACAACTATCCACACTCGTCCCTCATGTAAGTCCGCCCCGGATAGGACAATCCAATCTCGTGGGCGGATCCTGTTTATATGGGTCAAAAGATTACATTGTCTAGTCTAAGTGATCATAAATTGGTGCAGTCGTACGAAAATGTTAGCATGTTGGAATTGCAACAAGTGCAAATATTCCAAAAAATTTCCTTGTTAGGTTCATGTCCGTTCTTGGACTTCTTGCAAGTTGCAACATCAAAAACCATAACCCCAGTTCAAGAAAAGCGACAATTAAAGACCAACAGTTATTACAATTATTCTACTGCTTGACATATTGAAGCAAAATATGCACTTTAGAAGAGGAGGAAAAAAGGAAAAAAACCAACCACTATAGTTGCAAAGCGACAACAGCCTCCTCAGTTCTAGCAAACAAGTAGGGTCGTGTTCGACGAGAAGTACGCTAAGCGGTGGCGGGAACAGGGCGGACGAACCCATCGTCCCCATATATGCATGCACAAACCCTAATTGTAACCCAAGAAAAAGTACTGATCAATGGCACCAATAGCTATGTTTTATATATAGGATCTTGGATTGACATTATTAAGGAAACTACTACTCATTTAGGAGGGTTTTTGTATGGTAATTAAGAAGGAGCACGTATGACTAAAAAATGACTATTGGTCACCTAATTTATTGGGCAATTAATTGTTTGAATTAAAATTTTCTATGTCGAAAAATATTATGTCAGCTGCCATGTTAGATGTCAATAATGAAAGATGACATCAGCTGCCATCTTTTGGGTGACTAATAGCAGAATATTTTTTGATTTCTATATTATGTGAGGATTCACTTTCCTGAATTAATCAAATCACGTTCATTACTATAATTGGTTGCATGGCCGGGATTTAGGAGACTAGCTAGTGCCGACAATTGACCTGGGGTTTCGAGTAATTTGGGCTTTAACTGTGTTTTAATCAATGTGCTAAAAATTAATTTTATCTCCATATTTACCTATCTTGAAATCAAGTTAACACGCGTTTAAAAAACTTAAATTATTAACACTAATCTCTCCTATGTTTTAGGTTTATTAAATAGACCTCCCTTATTTTGAATATAATTACACTAACATTTCCTATGTTTTATGTTTAGTACACGATTTTTTCATATATTTTATGTTTTATGTAAAGGGTTATTACACTGACCACCCATACAACAAAAAGTAGTAGAGGATAGGTCCGTGTAACAATTTTTAAAATAAGGGATGTCCGTTTAATAAACCTAAAATACATGAGAGGTCCCTAAAAACTTTAGGTTAACACACCATTTTACACAAGTCCAATGACTAAACCATTAGAGTAGACGGTTCACGATCTAATTAATAGGTTTAATCAATTAGTACAGGTTCAATAATACTGACAATTTGGACTAGAGATTTATATCGGTTCTATGGTAAACTTGATCTAGCTTCTTTTTTCTCGATATTGAATTTTTCAAAAAAAAAATTCACTAATTAAATCAAATATTCCATCTAACCATGATCTTTTTCTCGAAACCTACGTGACCAGTTTGAACGATTCACATGGTTCATACAACTAATAGTGGTTCATTGGTTCAACTAGTCGGACCAAACTTTTAAAAGGAGCATTTTAAGGTCTAACATGTTCAGTTCGAATCGATTTTACTAGTCGGACTAAACAGTTTAAATGATTGAGTAAAATCGCACCCTCTAACCATTTTTGTCTTAATATACTAAGTATAATACATAAATAACAAATATTAGAATAAACAACAATATATATATATATATATATATATATATATATATATATATATATATATATATATATATATATGACGTCTAGCCTAGTGGTTAAGACCGATGCATATTACCCTGGAGGTTGCGGCTCCTGGACGCCAGGGGGAATTAAGTGGTGGGTTGGTGATGGGTGTAGCGCACTTGCGGTGCAGGTGCATGTGCGGGCCGATATGTGGTGAGCCTTCGGTCCGAGTTTGTAGGCCTTTGGGTTAAGACTCTGTGTGTGGTGCCTTCAGACTGGGATGTGGTGGGCCTTCGGGCCGAGTTTGTAGGCCTTCGGGCCAGGAGTCTTTACACAAATACCTCTTCCAAAATAATAATAATAATTATTATTATATATATATATATATATATATATATATATATATATATATATATATATAAACTTTCTGATTATCATCTTTTCAAGTTGAAAAGCCATAAGCAATATATATATATTTCTCCATTAAAATTCAAGCAATAAAATCATGAAGTCAAATCACTTTTGTTATTTAACAAAGTCCTCAAAATTTACTTCATCCTCACATTTTAAAATTTTAGAGTAAATCTTTGAAATTCGAATTTATCTTCAAAATTTTAAAATCGAATAATTTTTTTAAAATCAGATTCTCAAGTCGTAACTATTAATTATATTCTAACATTATTTCCTCAAATTTTAAATCTTATTTGTAACAGTCTTCAAAAAATTTAATAATTCAATCCTTCAAATTTAATTCCATATCCAAACTTAAAAAATCAAATCGAAAAATTTATTTTCATCCTTGAAAATTTGTATCTCATATTGTAGTCATTTCTCAAAATTTCTAATAATTCGATTTGTCCTAATAGCCATAATTTGTCTTGTCCTCAATATCATTACGTATATATGAATTTTCGGTATTTAAATTAATGGTCAACCTCAAACATCAATTAATGAGTCAATCGTACAAAATTAAAAGTTAAAAATAATTCCTAAATTTAAATCCTACTAATGCATATCTCATGAATAAATTTAAATATTCAAAGTCTCATCATCAAAATTTGAATTCGAAATTAAGTCCTTAAAAGTCAATTCTATAAGTGATAAAGTCAATCTTTATATTGTTATTCTATTGGTATATCCCAACCCATAAAATTAAATCTTAATATTATATTGAACTCCTAATAATAAAAATCCTCAACATTATCCTTGAATTCCTTGAATTATATATCAAACTTTAATTAAAATTTTAAATTAAATCTTCGAAATTTAACTACTTCAAGATTTAAACTCCTCAAATTTAAATTAAACTCAATTCTCTCCTTTAAAATTTATTATTATTCTACTCATTCAAATTTCTTAAAAACCCTCAAAATTAAATCCATAAGATCCAAAGTCCTTAAATTCTTAAACTTGAATTTTATTCCAACCTTCAAAATATAATTTGAATCCAAATCTTATAGTCTACTATCTATGATGTTACTCTTCTTAATTTTCTAAAATTTAAATTTAATAATCCAATACTCAAAATTTTAAATCCAATCTCCGAAATTCTATTCTCCAAATATAAATTCTAAAATCTAAACACTGCTAGATTTAAGTCCTTCAAATTTAAAAAGAAATTAAATCCAAATCATGGCCTTTCCAGAATTTAAAATTTAATCTTACCATATAATACCTTTAAATTTCATCCTCAAAGTTTGTCTCATTTCACTATTTTAAAATTTAATTATCAAATAGTCTTCTCCTCAATTTTCCAAAAAAAAAATTTAATTAATTTTTTTTTTTGAAACGTTAATACCGATATCTTAATCAATTTTACCCTCTAGAACATTATTAAACCTAGTAATCATAAAGCTACCCAACAAAATAATTCATATATGGCATATCTAATTCTAGCCAACCTTCTAAGATCAAATCAAGTCCCCAAAATTTATAATCTTTAATACATTATATCTTTATCTCATCAAATCTTAAAACTTAATTTAATTTCAACTATTCTTAAAATTTAATCCAATCACAAGGTTTAAAATAATCTCATATAAAATTTTGAATTTCAAAAATTGTTCCATCTAATTTTACTCCTCTATATTTTTTTTATATATAATCAATCACAATTTTTGCACCATAATTTCTATTACCTTTAATTCAATAATTATCGCAAAACTTACTCAAATTCACCAAATATTATTTAACCTCTAAAATTTTCTCAAGAAAATATAAATATATTTTATCAAACTCTTCTCAAAGTTTCAAAAATTTAAATTCTATCATTTAAAATTTCTAATTTAAATAAAATTCCTCAAAACTTTATTTATAACTCAATCTCAATAATTCAAGTTTAAATCCAATCCTCTAATTTAAATACAACCATTGCATATTTCCTTGAAAAATTTTTAATTCAAATTCTCATCCACAAAATTTGAATTTAAAACTATTCTCTCAATCTTTTCCTTTATATTATTATTTTTCACACAATACTCAAACAATAAAATAATTATGAAATCTTCAAATTGAGATTCACCAACGTTCTGCCTCATCATTTCCTAAAATTCTCAAATTTAGATTACAAGTCAAATCTTATCAAAATCTTAAAACTTAAACCCCACATAATTTAAATGCCTCAAGATTCATAAAATCTAAATTTAAATTCATCACATAATCTCTTTTAAATTTAAACACAAATCCAATCATATCATAATTTTTAAAACTTATGGTTTAACAAAATCGTCAATGCTGTCATATCAAATTCTCAAACCTTTATTTAAATAAATATTTATCCTTAAAAATTTTAACTCCACAATATTTAAATTCATCCAAAATATTTTAATTTAAAATTTTAAATCCATTACATCATAATCGTCTTAAAATTTTAAATTAAATAAATCTCTAGCTCCTTATCACATCATTTTTTTCTCAATTTAAAATGAAACATCCCTTTTTTTCAAATCACATAGAAGTGTAAGCCTCAAAGCACCAAAATTTGACAATTCTCATCTTCATCAATTGATTAACATCCAAACCAATTCGCTAGTCGAGAAGCCTACCCACCTTAGATAAAACTCTCTTATCAAAACACAATATTATATCCTAAAATAAAATTACTCGCATACATGTAAAATATTTACCGAATAGTAACACATCACTTCTAATCTAGGCAATTGTTAGAGTCCATCTTGTTTTAGGTTCCTACTGGTAATGTCTTAACCTATTCTCACTCTAATATCTAGAAATTATCTACCATAATCTTTACTACTCAGGTAACCATCTACTTACAAATAATCGATCAAATATGTCTTCTCCGCCTTCACAAAAATCTTTCCCTGGGGAGATCACCACGCACGAGTGTTCGTCTCTCCGAGTTAGAAAAAAACGAGAATCAAAGAATAAGAGTTCAAAGAAAGTATGGATGATTACAATTTTGAGGTTCAAGGACGATATTAGAAATCAAAGAAAGTTCCAATAGCAATTGTGGATTGAGATCCTAACAACCTTATCCTAATTGTAGGCTCGCTCGGCACAATAACATAACCGAAACGATATGCTTTGACCTGCATGGTCCACCACAAAAACATGTCACACCCCAGTCCCAAAATACGTAGGACTAGGAATACGTAATATGCCAGCTACGCATTCGACCAGACTCTGGTCCGACTCGAATATGTATAAACTGTATTATAATGGTCACTATCTATATAATCAAGTAAATATAAATATCTATGACTTAATCCATAATGAACAGAATACACAAGAATGAGCTACATGTGCTAAAGTCGGCCGCCCAGTAACACATAAGCTCGAGTAGACTCGAAAAATAAATATGAGTCTATAAAAGCTAGGCTACATCAGCAGATGAATAAATAATATGAATAAATAACTATAAATCTGATAGAAACGATATAAGTAACTGGCACCAATGCCCGCATGACAAGCAACCTAAAACAGCAACTCCAAAGGCTCCATAATCGTCTTTGCTGTAAAAACTGGCAGGGGACCTGGTCCTCAGAGGGACGTAACAAGGTACAAGAAAATAATAAGCCAGAAGTAAACAGTGTAATAAAATCATAATCCAGGATAAACTACTGAAACTAACTATGTGACATGCAAATGAGAGTAT
Source organism: Iris macrosiphon (assembly GCA_036927795.1). Lineage (NCBI taxonomy): Eukaryota > Viridiplantae > Streptophyta > Magnoliopsida > Asparagales > Iridaceae > Iris > Iris macrosiphon. The sequence continues at coordinate 294,955,100 of JAYESA010000004.1, forward strand.
GGTATCGTACCCCGGGCAGGTACTTACGTAAGATCCTAATGGACAATTCCGTAATCTAGCAGTACACTCAAGGCTCCATATAGGGGAACCAAGAGGAATATGTATATAAATAAATATAATACTTTAGATTCCACATAGGGAACCTAAAGCCTAATACACATAAATAGTAATAGTAAAATATGGCCAGAGCACGATGAAGACTCTCCCCACCCAATGTAACATCGTGTTTCCATCAAGACACGCAAGATCATGACCTCTAACTATCAACACAATTCATAGTCTAACTATCAACATAAGTCATAGTCAATATGTACAATTATAATTACCACTATAGCATGCATCATGTAGTCCTAACCTGAGTCCAAGTACCACGATCAAGTCAAGAAAGACTCTGCAACATGAATATCGTTTCAAGTGTCCTACGATCGGATGTGCAAATAACATATGCACAAAATATGGGTTCGAAAGAATGAATCTTTAACTACGATACTCCACTCCGTAGGGGATGTCGGTACCCGAATCTTATTCGGACACAAAGTATCGTATAATGGCCCTAGGCTCAAAAGTACAATAACCAAGCCACACAATTATAATATCTAATACATACATAATATCAAATAAATAATGTATAACTGTAAACATCTTGGCAAGGTATACTTGCCTGGTTCTGCAGTCAGTGGTGGTTAAGATGATCCCGCGTCCACTCCTTCGGATTCAATTGACCTATCAATAAATTAATACGCTTAAGGGTCCAATTATGAATTCTTGTAATTATAACTTAATTCTATAATTGCTTCGATGCCATGCAAAACCAAGTCCGTTATTATTTCTAACAACTTTGCTTACTTTTACAGGGTATCGGGACCTAGTTTCTTGGTTTTTCACTTCCAAAATTTAAGTTTAAGTCCCTTTTTGTATGTCAGATGGATGCCAAGAACTCCTTTTTGTATGGGGACCTCGAAGAGGAGGTGTATATGGAGATTCCACCAGGCTTTGCTAATTCACAAGCAACAAAAAAGATATGCAAATTGAAGAAGTCTTTGTATGGGCTAAAACAGTCTCCGAGAGCATGGTTTGATATATTCAGGCTTACAGTTTGTAGTATGGGGTATAGACAATGCAATGGAGATCATACTGTGTTTTATAGGCACTCCAAGACTCGTATCACTGTTCATGCAGTCTATTTTGATGATATTGTAATTACTAGAGACGATACTGAGGAGATCCTACGACCGAAGAAAAGGCTTGGAGAGGAATTTGAAGTTAAGGATCTGGGGCAGTTGAAGTACTTCCCCGGAATTGAAATTGCAAGGCCACGAAAGGTTATAGTGCTTTTTCAGTGAAAGTATGCTCTAGACCTTCTTTCAGAGACAGGAATGCTGGGTTGCAGGGTTGCTTCTACTCCTATCGAGCTGAATCACAAGTTGTGTGCTAAGGGTGGTGATCCGGGGAGTAAGGAGCAATATCAAAGATTAGTTGGGCGGCTTATATATATGTCATACGAGACCTGATATTACTTATGCCATGAGTGTGGTGAGTAGATATATGCATGATCCCAGAGAGCAGCATATGGAGGTAGTTCGTAGAATTCTCATGTATATTAAAAGAAGTCCAGGAAAGGGGTCATGGTTTAGAAGTTCTGGATATCTGAGAGTTGAAGGCTACTGTGATATCGATTAGACGGGATGTATGGATGATCGCAAGTCCACTACAGGTTACTATGTTTTTATTGGAGGCAATCTTGTATCAGGTTACTGTATTTTTATTGGAGGCCGAGTATAGGGCTATGGTAGTTAGCCTGTGCGAGATGATGTGGGTGAAGAGCTTGTTGGCTGAGATGCGTTTATTTAGAGGAGACTCTCTGCAACTTTGGTATGACAACAAATCAGCAATTGATGTTGCAAACAATCCAGTACAGTATGATCGCACCAAATATGTGAAGATTGATCAGTTCTTCAATAAGGAGAAACTGAATAGAAAAGTTTTGACTTTGAGCTATGTAAAATCAGCGGAGCAGTTAGCTCATTGTTTAACTAAATATTTGGGTTCTAGAGAGTTTGACATCTTTTGTAACAAGATGGGGATAATTGATATCTATCGTCTATCTTGAGGGGGAGTGTTGAGTTCTGGGAACTAATTTAGTCTCACATTGGATAAAAAGTAAGGAGGAGACTAGCCTCCTCCTATATATGTGGACCCCCTCTTTCAGAAATAAAAATTAAGTCTTTCTACAAATTATATTTTAAGCCTTTAAAGAAGCAAAATTATTCCACAACCAAACAACTGAGGAACTAGTACAAAACCAACATACATCCTTACGCACAGTATTGCAGTAGTTGGTTTGTCAAAATTAATTGCAATTTTACAAATTTCTTAATTAATATGATACTATAACTAATATTTAGAAGAACCCACGATAATAGTTGTATCGACTATAGTGCAGAATTATGCTATAAACCACTCTTTAGAGAATTCTTAATTTGAACTAATCTTCCTTTAATAATCATACCACAGTTTTGATAGAGTTTCCCTAAATTCGTCCCAATCCGCATCATAAAAATTGGTCGCCATGCTCTGAGAAGTGCCAACCTTGTGATCATTAGTAACATGAGAACTTTGATCTAGGGGTAACGCTATGGTTGTCAATCCAGTGTTGTTTCACTGTCCATTGTGGCCTCTCCCTACCAGATCCAACAGATGGACCAAGATTTGTATCCGTTTCGGTTAGGACACCATCATTTACATATTGGGCGGGGATGAGATGATCTTGAATAGCAACACAATGGTTCATTTGATTATCTTGATAAAATGAACCCTCCACTCTCTTTCCCGAGTCATGATACTTGTTACCAAAGCTAGGCAGATCAGTAAAGCTTCCTGAAGCATTAGTGTCATGTATCAAGGGCGGAGAAGTTAAATATTGATGCATCAAGGAGCTGTCAACTCAAGGCATCGTCCGATCTACCCGTCACATAAATTAAACAAGTTAGGTTACAAAAGTGGGTGAATATGTTCCTCCATTTTAATTAATTTTAATTCTAAATAAATAACCTAAAATAGTATTTTAATCTTATTATATTCTAATTTTATTGTTAAACCCTAATTTTGGTCCAAAGAAAGTCAACTTTACGAATTTGTGATCCGTGACACGCAAGTCGAGGCAATCCATTGAGCAAAAAGTTAACCAACTCAAATCCTTGATTCGTTTATAGAATTATGTAGATTTCAGTTCTACATGAATACTAGAATTGATGGTTTCATAAAATCACAAGTCGGTAAAGAGTTATGGCCACAAGGGCGCACAGATGACAATTTTTGGTAGTTTTCTATTTATGTCTATATTGCACGAATTTAACAGTAGAATAAACTTATATGTTAAATTCTGGAAAAATAATTTTATGGAAGTTTATCATGTTAGCTTTTCAAAACTTCAAACGGCTCATAATTTTGAGATCGGGGTCTCCCAAAATCTCGAAAATACCGAAACGCATATAATTTCGGACAACTGACACTGTTAGAATTTTTAGGAAAAATAGGTTCTAAAATTATTAAAATAATTGATATATTCAAAAAACTAACCTTGATATGGTTCTAACAAAAAACTGGAGCGCGTTTGGAGTCCGAAGCTAGGAGATATCGTCTTTTTAAGTCGTCATAACTACTAGAAAATGAGGCTGAATTTATGACGAATTTAGACTATTTTTTGACGAAAAAGAGAGGATTTTAGGAAAGAAAAATATGAAAGATGAGTTTATTCCATAATTCTAATAAGTATTTATAATGGTGAATACTATTTAATTGAATACGACTAGGATTGGCTAATTTTGATATGATTAGGATCAATTTAAATAAGGATAGGATGTCCATAAAGTTATTTTCAAGTAGGCTCATGATTTAAATTAATTTAAAATATAGTTTAAATTTATCTCAATAATTTATAATCTTAAATATAATTAAAGATAATACAAATAATTTATATATAATCTTATTAATATCTATTAATACTAAATTAGCATGTATCTAATATAAAGACTATAAATATCCAAATAAATCATAAATAATTCCAAAAGTCCAAATAAATTTCTTAAAATTCTAAATAAATTATAAAAAAAAATATTTAAATATTTTAACTCTAAATTAAATATTTGGTAGTAACAACATGTAAGTATGGTCTCATAGTAAATCGTGAAAGTCCTAAAAATTTATGTTTTCTAGGTTTTAATTACCAAAAATTCTAGAAAAATCTCCAAAAATCTAAAATAGCCTAAAATTAATTCTAAATAAATATTTATATAAGTAAATATATTAAGAAATTTATTTTCTAATTAACTCAGAGAATATTCTAAAAACATTTCAACATCTATAATAAATATAATAATATAAAATACACATAAAATATCTATTTTGGGTTAGGGGGTTTACAGCAAGTTCACTACAGGTTACTATTTTTTATTGGAGGCCGGGTATAGGGTTATGGTAGTTAGCCTGTGCGAGATGATGTGGGTGAAGAGCTTGTTGGCTGAGATGCGTTTATTTAGAGGAGACTCTCTACAACTTTTGTGTGACAACAAATCAACAATTGATATTGCAAACAATCCAGTACAGTATGATCGCACCAAATATGTAGAGATTGATCAGTTTTCAAGAAGGAGAAACTGAATAGAAAAGTTTTGACTTTGAGCTATGTGAAATCAGCGGAGCAGTTAGCTGATTGCTTAACTAAATATTTGGGTTCTATAGAGTTTGACATCTTTTGTAACAAGATGGGGATAATTGATATCTATTGCCCATCTTGAGGGGGAGAATTGAGTTCTGGGAACTTATTTAGTCTCACATTGGATAGAAAGTAAGGAGGAGACTAGCCACCTCCTATATATGTGGATCCCCTCTTTGAGAAATAAAAATTAAGCTTTCTACAAATTATATTTTAAACCTTTAAAGAAGCAAAATTATTCCACAACCAAAAAATTGAGGAACAAGTACAAAACCAACATACATCCTTACGTACACTCTTGCAGTAGTTGGCTTCTCAAAATTAATTGCAATTTTACAAATTTCTTAATTAATATAATACTATAACTAATATTTAGAAGAAGCCACGAAAATAGAGTTGTATTGACTATAGTGCAGAATTATGCTATAAACCACTCTTTAGAGAATTCTTAATTTGAACTTATCTTCCTCTTCTAATCATACCACAGATTTGATAGAGTTTCCATAAATATTTAGAACTTTGATCTAGGGCTAATATAGCGACGTATATATGTCGTTAGAAAATGTCGAAATAGCGACGTTTAGCGACATTTTTTCTGTCAGCGACTAGTTTAAAGGCGACTTCAACAAAATGTCGCTAATTATGTTGCTAAAATTATTTAATGACATTTTTTGGCTATTTAGCGATATTTTTTTACGTCGCTAAATTGACTTATTCTGGTAGTGTGCTGGCCATTGCCACGTGGTTAGTCCCTCGATATTTTGGGACTGGGGCATGATATGGTTTTTGTGGTGGCCCATGCAGGTCTAAGAATATATTCCTTTGTTTTCTACTAAGGGACCGAGCAAGCCTGCGATTAAGATAAGAATAAATTTATAGGATCTCATCCACATGTTGATACGTTCTTGACATCTATATCAGACTCAAATAAATTTCTTGACTTGCATCATGCTTAATTCAACTGTTCAACCCTACAATGATCCGGCAGAGAAAAGAAGGCGAAGAAATTTTTTGACGGACTGAGCTTTGAACTACATAGATAGATTGGCGCAGTTGCACCTACTTCTTATACGGACATCCTTATCGCAGCTCGACGCATGGAGCACATCCACAGGAGGGAGTCCTGCCAAAAGAGACCGTATGTATTAGTACCAGCTCGAGTACCGCACGTGAAGCTTACAAAGCGACCCTAGATGAGTCCACCATAGAGAGCAGCATCACGAGCCCCATCCCTTACTACTTGTCAATACTATGGCAAGGTAGGCCATATTAAGAGAGAGTGCAAACGCAAATTAGGATTATGTTTAGCTTGCGGATCCAGCCAGCATTCAGCCAGGGACCCAGAGCTCCGGGGAGGAACGCCAATGGTTCACCGACTAGCTTTACCAGCACCAGAGTCAATACAGCAGCCACATCGACCAGCTTATCCAACACCAGGAGCATTACAGGCGGATGATGGAGGATTCATACCATCAGCACCGGGAGGTTTTAGCCGAGGCTACCTTTGGCACCACAGGCAACACTCTTCTAGCAGGCCCAGCAACAGCAGAGGGCACTACCACAGGGATGTGGACATGCTTTTGCGATAATAGTGGAGGAGGCACGGACTCAAGGAGTAGTGAATATGGGTAAGATTTAGTTTTATCATAGCCTAAGATTTAGTTTTATCATAGCCAGCTATAGTAACGAATATTCCTAGTAATACTTTAGCATGTGCCTGTTAGTTCCATTTCCTAGCATATACCTAGTATTATGTTAGCATGAACTTGTTAGTCTAGAGTTGAAATATGTAAGTGGTACCCAAGTTTTCATAAGTTGTAGTTGATCCTCGCTCTAATCAAACTCCTTCACTCTTGAGTTACTTATCTCTCATTGCCTAGGAAAAGTTTTTATTGCTTCCCTGCATGTTCTGCTTGAACAAAACCCTCACCCTTCCTCTTAATTTTTTTCTTGTTCATGGTCCTTTATCCTTTGTGTTGTGCTTCAACAAATGTCATGCGACCATGTCATCTCTTCTGGAGCAAAACTTTCCTAACCGATTATGTTTTATTTTTCTTAATTACGAGGATGCAATTCTTTTAAGGTGGATAGATTGTGAGCACCATAATTTTTATATAGGGTTAGTTTGGTAATTATTAATTATTTTTTTATTTTAATATTTACTCGATTATTTAATTGAACTTTGGAAACCAACCCCCATAGTTTTAAGATCTTGTGTGCAACACTAGCCTTTTCCTTTCAACCAACCTAGCATGCTCGACTTAGACGAGTCAAATTAGGCTCATGCCATGACTGTCCTTCTCAAATTTGCTATCCCATGCCTTGTTTTAGTCGCATAACTTTTGCTACACAATTACGAGAAAATGATGATTAATTAACCTTTTTACCATGGCGTACGATTTTAATATGCCACACCAACCCATTGATCTCCACTTAAAAAGACGATATCTCCTAGCTCCGGACTCTAAACGCGCTCCAGTTTTTTGTTAGAACCATATCAAGGTTAGTTTTTTTGAATATATCAATTATTTTAATAATTTTAGAACCTATTTTTCCTAAAAATTCTAACAGTGTCAGTTGTCCGAAATTATATGCGTTTCGGTATTTTCAAGATTTTGGGAGACCCCGATCTCAAAATTATGAGCCGTTTGAAGTTTCAAAAAGCTAACATGATAAACTTCCATAAAATTATTTTTCTAGAATTTAACATATAAGTTTATTCTACTGTTAAATTCGTGCAATATAGACATAAATAGGAAACTACCAAAAATTATCATTTGTGCGCCCTTGTGGCCATAACTCTTTACCGACTTATAATTTTATGAAACCATCAATTCTGGTGTTCATGTAGAACTATAATCTATATAATTCTTTAAACGAATCAAGGATTTGAATTGGTTAACTTTTTGGTCAATGGATTGCCTCGACTTGCGTGTCATGGATCACAAATTCGTAAAGTTGACTTTTTTTGGACCAAAATTAGGGTTTAATAATAAAATTAGAATATAATAAGATTAAAATACTATTTTAGGTTATTTATTCAGAATTAAAATTAATTAAAATGGAGGAACATATTCACCCACTTTTGTAACCTAACTTGTTTAATTTATGTGACGGGTAGATCGGACGATTCCTTGAATTGACAGCTCCTTGATGCATCAATCTTTAACTTCTCTACCCTTGATACATGACACTAATGCTTCAGGAAGCTTTACTGATCTGCCTAGCTTTGGTAACAAGTATCATGACTCGGGAAAGAGAGTGGAGGGTTTATTTTATCAAGATAACCAAATGAACCATTGTGTTGCTATTCAAGATCATCTCATCCCTGCCCAATATGTAAATGATGGTGTCCTAACCGACACGGATACAAATCTTGGTCCTTCTGTTGGATCTGGTAGGGAGAGGCCATAATGGACAGCGATAACAACACTGGATTGACAACCATGGCGTTACCCCTAGATCAAAGTTCTCATGTTACTAATGATCACAAGGTTGGCACTTCTCAGAGCATGGCGACTAATTTTTATGATGAGGATTGGGACGAATTTAGGGAAACTCTATCAAAACTGTGGTATGATTATTAAAGGAAGATTAGTTCAAATTAAGAATTCTCTAAAGAGTGGTTTATAGCATAATTCTGCACTATAGTCGATACATCTATTATCGTGGGTTCTTCTAAATATTATTTATAGTATCATATTAATTAAGAAATTTGTAAAATTGCAATTAATTTTGACAAACCAACTACTGCAATACTGTGCGTAAGGATGTATGTTGGTTTTGTACTAGTTCCTCAGTTGTTTGGTTGTGGAATAATTTTGCTTCTTTAAAGGCTTAAAATATAATTTGTAGAAAGACTTAATTTTTATTTCTGAAAGAGGGGGTCCACATATATAGGAGGAGGCTAGTCTCCTCCTTACTTTTTATCCAATGTGAGACTAAATTAGTTCCCAGAACTCAACACTCCCCCTCAAGATAGGCGATAGATATCAATTATCCCCATCTTGTTACAAAAGATGTCAAACTTTCTAGAACCCAAATATTTAGTTAAACAATGAGCTAACTGCTCCGCTGATTTTACATAGCTCAAAGTCAAAACTTTTCTATTCAGTTTCTCCTTATTGAAGAACTGATCAATCTCCACATATTTGGTGCGATCATACTGTACTGGATTGTTTGCAATATCAATTGCTGATTTGTTGTCATACCAAAGTTGCAGAGAGTCTCCTCAAATAAACGCATCTCAGCCAACAAGCTCTTCACCCGCATCATCTCGCACAGGCTAACTACCATAGCCCTATACTCGGCCTCCAATAAAAATACAGTAACCTGATACAAGATTGCCTCCAATAAAAATATAGTAACCTGTAGTGGACTTGCGATCATCCATACATCCCGTCTAATCGACATCACAGTAGTCTTCAACTCTCAGATATCCAGAACTTCTGAACCATGACCCCTTTCCTGGACTTCTTTTAATATACATGAGAATTCTACGAACTGCCTCCATATGCTGCTCTCTGGGATCATGCATATATCTACTCTCCACACTCATGGCATAAGTAATATCAGGTCTCGTATGGCATATATATAAGCCGCCCAACTAATCTTTGATATTGCTCCTTACTCCCCGGATCACCACCCTCAGCACACAACTTATGATTCAGCTCGATAGGAGTAGAAGCAACCCTGCAACCCAGCATTCCTGTCACGACCTGCACCCGGAAATTTGGGCACGAGTGCGTGGGTACGTCCAGCCTACGCCGCAGAGTCGGCGGTAGTACGTTGTCTAGGTCAAATCCACACTTAACTAAACTAGCTCATTCACTAATAACATAGGCAAGATAATAATGGAAAACAGATACTTAAGATTGCAATTGAAATAAATGCGACAACAGAATCAAATGTTTAGTACAGAAATCAGAATGAAATCGGGGACAAACCCGATTACTAAGATAAAGAGCAAATAAATGAAAGTAGCTACTGCTATCTACTATACAGCAGGGGTCTCCTGGGTGGGTTCTGGCTCCTCATAGGTATCATCTGTACCCTCATAGGGACCATAATATGTAGGGGCAAGGTCCTCATCATCGCCTAAATCAACAGATCTAGTCAGGAAAGGAGCAAAGTACACAGTGCACAACAAGATTAAACTAAATATTTATGACAATTAAATTAAATATCATGTTGAGAAACTGCATAATAGAAGATAATTATCTCAGAGTTAAAACTGTAAACAGGAATATGAGAAAACAGAAATAATTGAGACAGGAAATAAAACTACAACAGTCCGCAAGAAATATAACTAGAATACATAGTTGGCATGTAGGGGTTTATAAGGCTAATCCGGCCGTCATAAACGGCTATTAAACAGGGAAAATCGGGATCCGGCTGAGGTACAGTCGCGTACCACAGCTATTAAACATGGCAGGGGAAAGGGTAAACTACATGCCTTCTAGTATTCTCCCACCCGACATGAAAAACAAGACATGAACTCCAACATTCAAGACATGAAATCCAGCATTTCTAACACTAGGTGTAATCATCAAGGGTACTAGTAAAGCAGAGAATTAATTATCACAATATAAAGATTTAACTTGAAGTGCAGGTACTTGCCTGTTGTTTGGATACAGTTAAATATTCTTGGGGAAATTTTCAGAGATGAGTCCAAAAGCTGAAATAGATATTACCATCACGCTCAGAAGATGTCAAATAGCTAAAAACGTCTGTCCTTGGGTCCAATTTGGAGACAAGGGCAAAATCGACAATTTTGGGTCAAAACGGGGTCCGCCGGTGGGCCCGCTTTGCACCAAAAAATGCGTCCGGGTCAACGGTCTCCAAATTTACCAAACTTAGTGTCAACAGGTCAGGAACGCTGATGAAAACCCAACGGAACTTCCAGATTTGGATTCCGATGAGCCGAACACAAAATTGCCCGTCGAGCGGGGCCTGTGGGGCCCACGACACGCGATTTCGTCAACGTTCTCCGAATCGAACCAAACTTGACCCACAGGACCAGCGTATCACTACGAGTCCGATGGCGCAAGTTTCGTCTCGATCTGACGAGTATACAAGAGGTTAGGGCAAAATGTCGAAAAGTCGGATACGGGGCGATGTCCGTGGATATGCGTTGATTCCGGTGTGCACGCACACCCGAATCAGCTTCCGCAAAATCTCACACGTCCGTATCGATGACGCGCACGTATCTGTGAAGACCGCACGCGACCAAGTCGTCCCGTTTGGCAGGGCGCACTCAGTTCCGGGGTGAAACAGGGTCTGGTTTTTCCTATTTTTTGGATCGCGGTGTGCGATCACCACAGGATGCGATACCCCGAGCGATTTATCCGGGCACCGAGAGGGTCATACAGGCTTCACAACGCAATTTGCGGAATTAAAAACGGAGCTACGAGCAAAAAGTTACACGCACCTGAAGGGGACCCCAAAATCAGGGTCGAACCGTGTCCGACACGTGTCCGACTCGTGTCGGACACAGGAAACCTAGGGTTAGGGTTTCCTGGATGCTGCGGCGGTGGCCGGCCGGGGGTACGCCGGAGGTGGGTTGGGGCTGCTCGTCGGCTGCGGTCGAGACGGGGCGGAGACGTTGGCCGGTCGGCGGAGCTCTGGGAGGCGGCGGCGGCGTTCTGGGAAGAAGAAGAAGGAGAGGGGAGAAGGAGGAGGTGCTGGCTGGGTGGTCGAGGGCGGTCGGGTCCGGCGAGGGGAGAGGGAGGAGGAGATGCAGCAGAGGGAGGGGGAGATTCCGACGAGGCGGAGCGGAGAGTTAGGGTTAGGGTTAGGGTCGGAGTTGGGAGGAAGAAGGAGAGGAGGGGGAGTTTAAATAGGCGGAGGAGGCCGGGGGGTCAGCCGGGAAGGGAGGAGGGTGAGGGGGACGTGGCGCGGTGGACGCGGGGAGTGGCTCGGAGTGGGCGGCGCTGCGCGCGGAGGGCGGCGGTGGAGTCGGGCGGAGAGGGGGCTGGGGCAGAATGGGTCGGCTCGGGTCGGGTTCGGGTCTGGCAGACCCGACCCGATCCGCTAGGCCGTGGGCCGGGCTGGGATAGGTGGGTTGGGCGGGGCCCTGTTGGGCTTGGGCCCGGTTGGGTATTGGGTTTAATTAAATTAAAATAATAATAATAATAATAATAATCTATAAATAAATAATAAATAATTTAATAATTAAATAAATAGCTTTTGGTAATTAAAAATAGGTCCGGGGCCCAATAAATTCCAGAAAAATTATCCTAAGTCCAGTTTTTTATTTTACACCCAAAAATATTATTTCAATGATATTTTAATATTATTTATTAACAAATAAAAATCATTTAATAATTAAGAACCTTGATTTTAATTTCAGAAAATTCCCAGAAAATTCCAGAAAATTGGAAAAATCCAAGTTTTAATAATTTTGAAAATTCAGGGGGTTTACAACCTACCCAACTTACAAAAATTTCGTCCTCGAAATTTAAGAATAACAATGGCACGAAAGGAAAGGCCGAGAAATAAAATATACCTCAGGGTTCAAAAAGATAGGGGTATCGCTCTCTAATCTCGTCTTCTCGCTCCCAGGTGGATTCGCCGGGAGAATGGTGCTTCCAAGCTATCTGTAGAACTTTCTCCGATCGATCCAGTATCTCCACGGGTTGCTCTTGGTAAGTCAAACTTGGGCCTACTTCGAGCTCTGAGTGATCCAAAATGTGGCTGGGATCTGACACATACTTTCTCAGCTGCGACACGTGGAAGACGTTATGGACTCCCTCCAGAGAGGGTGGCAATGCCAGACGGTATGCCACTTCTCCGATTTTCTCCTGAATGCCAAAAGGTCCAATAAATCTTGGGCTGAGTTTTCCACTCCTTCCGAACCTAATGGTGCCACGTGTCGGGGAAATCTTCAAGAATACCAGTTCTCCAACCTTTAATAAAGTCATAATCAAGTCTTAGTTCCATAATCAAAAATATTTAAATTGACTTGAATTTCATAAATTTAATTACCTCAAAATCTAAGGGCCTTCGGTGGCTATTTGCCCAATGTCGTTGCCTGTCTTGAGCCACTCGAAGTCTGTCCCTTATTTGTTTTACCTTCTCAGTTGAATCGATCACCATCTCTGGTCCCAGCAGGGCTCTTTCTCCAACGTCGTCCCATGATAGCGGGGTACGACATCTTCGTCCATACAGAGCTTCAAATGGAGTCATCTCAATACTTGTTTGGTAACTGTTATTATAAGAGAACTCCACAAGATGTAGATAGTCTTTCCAGGATCCTCCAAAATCTAGAACACATGTACGAAGAATATCTTCAAGTGTCAGGATTGTACGTTCCGATTGTCCATCGGTTTGGGGATGATAAAAGCTGTGCTGAATTTGAGTTGAGTTCCCAAACTGGCTTGTAAGCTCTTCCAGAAGTGGGAGGTGAATCTTGAATCTCGGTCGGAGACAATACTTACTGGAACTCCATGCAGCCTGACAATGTGTCTGATATATAAATCTGCCAGCTTTTCTGTAGATAGCCCTACTTTGAAAGGTAGAAAATGTGCGGACTTGGTCAGTCTATCTACTATCACCCAAATTGCATCCTTTCCACTAGGTGTCCTTGGAAGTCCGGAAATAAAACCATTGTAATATGTTCCCATTTCCACTCCGGAATGGGTAGTGGTTGAAGCAATCCTCCAGGTCTTTGTCTTTCTATCTTGACTTGTTGGCACACTAAACAACGAGATACGAACCTGGCTACTTCTCTTTTCATGCCATGCCACCAAACATGCGTCCTCAGGTCCTTGTACATCTTGTTGGCTCTTGGATGTATAGAGTAGTGCGATCTGTGCGCCTCTTGCATAATTTCTTCTCTTATGTCTCCTTGAGGTACACATAATCTATCGCCATGCCTCAGGGATCCATCTTCATGAATTCTAAAAACTTCCACTAATCCAGCTTGCACTTGACCTCGAAGGCATCGCAGCCCTTCGTCTTGAAACTGCGTTTCCTTGATCTTGTCTATTAAAGTAAACTGAATCTGCAAGTTCATCATTTGGCCTTCTTTTTCTGGGATAATTACCTCAATACCTAAACTTTTCAGGTCCTCGAGCAAGTGCCGGTCCATAGTCAAGTACATCGCCATAGGATATCTGCTTAGAGCATCAGCAACTACATTGGCCTTCCCAGGATGATATTGAAGGGTGATATCAAAATCTTTCATTAGTTCCAGCCACCTTCTTTGTCTCATGTTCAGCTCTTTCTGGGTGAAGATATATTTTAAACTTTTATGGTCCGTAAATATTTCCACCTTTTCTCCATAAAGATAATGCTTCCATAGCTTAAGAGCAAAAATGACAGCTGCCAATTCTAAATCATGAGTTGGATAGTTCTTTTCATGGGGTCGAAGCTGTCTAGAGGCATATGCTATTACTTTTTTGTTCTGCTCCAAAACACAACCTAGACCTTTTCCGGAAGCATCACTATAAATAGCGAAACCTCCGGTTCCAGAAGGTAAGGTCAGAATAGGGGCAGTAGTCAGCCTTTTCTTCAATTCCTCAAAAGCATGCTGACATTCATCAGTCTAGGTGAACTCTTCATCCTTCCTTGTTAATTTTGTCATAGGTTCAGCAATTCTAGCAAAGTCCTTCACGAACTTCCGATAGTAGCCAGCTAGTCCCAGGAAGCTTCTAATCTCTGCTACAGAGTCTGGAGTGGGCCAGGATTCTACTGCCGCTATCTTCTTAGGATCTACTGCTATTCCATCTCCAGTCACAACATGTCCCAAGAATTCTACTTTGTCTAGGAAGAAAGCACATTTAGATAATTTTTCATAAAGTTTTTCCTTCCTCAAAGTCTCCAATGCTAGCCTCAAATGTTCTTCATGTTCTTCGGGGGTCTTGGAGTAGATCAAAATATCATCAATAAAGACCACTACAAATTTGTCTAGATATTGCTGAAATACTTTGTTCATCAAGTTCATAAAAACTGCTGGTGCATTCGTCAACCCGAACGGCATTACTAAGAATTCGTAGTGTCCGTTCCGGGTATTGAAAGCAGTTTTAGGGATGTCTTCCTTCCTCACCCTTACTTGGTGGTAACCAGACCTCAAATCAATTTTTGAAAATACTCGAGTTCCACTCAACTGATCAAATAGGTCATCTATCCTGGGTAGGGGATACTTATTCTTAATTGTTAAGGCATTCAAGGCCCTATAGTCAATACACATTCGGGATGTTCCATCCTTATTGGGCACAAATAATACTGGAGCTCCCCAGGGTGAGACACTAGACCTAATGAAGCATTTGTCTTCTAGTTCTTTGATTTTCTCATTTAGTTCTATTATCTCCTTCTTGTTGATTCTGTAGGGATTTTGAGATACTGGTGCTGCTCCTGGCACTAAGTCAATAGAGAATTCAACTACTCGATCTGGGGGTAAGCCTGGGAGATCCTCAGGGAAGACATCAAGGTATTCAGAGATGATAGGTAGTGGCAATTCTTCTGTTACTAGGGCTCCACAAATTTTGTTATTATCCATTTCTCTAGAACCTCTAGCAAATTCAAATTTTGGCTTGTCAGGGGGCCTGAAGATTATACTACCTCTGTGGCAGTCTATAGTGGCATGATGTTGACTCAACCAATCCATACCCAGTATAATATCAAAACTGGGCACTGGCATTACGAGTAGCCTAGCATACAGTTCTCTTTCACACAATGTAATAGGGCAATTGTTACAGGCATCACTAACCGGGATAATTCCTCCACCGGTAATGATCTTATAACAATTCTTAAGGGGTTTAGTGATTAAGCTATGCTTCATAAGGAAATCTACTGACATGAATGAATGTGAAGCTCCAGAGTCAAATAAAGTAATAGCTGGTAGTGAATTTAAAAGCACAAAACCTGTGATCACGTCTGCTGTGGCTTCAGCTTCTTCCAGAGTTATTGCATAAGCACGGCCTTGCTGCGGTGCACCCCTCTGTTGCTGCTGTTGGTGCTGAGCAAAGCGTTATTATTGTGTTGGAAGCGGGGGTCCCCTCTGTTGTACTGCTGGGGCCCTGGCCTGGGCTGGAGCCTTTGGTGCAGCGGTGCGTCCTTGAGCAGCTGGACAGTCCCTCATTTGGTGCGCTGCGGAGCCGCAGTAGAGGCAGGCACCTAGCCTCTTCCTGCAGACTTGCCAAGTATGACCTGGTTTTTGGCAAAAGTTACAAGCAGCAGCTTGTTGGTTCTGTCCTTGAGCCTGGTGTTGGGGTGCTGGAGCTCGAGGGAGAGGACGCTGAGTTTGCTGCGGGGCCCTCTGCTGTTGTTGTTGTTGTTGAAAAGGGCGTTTGTTGGATCCCGCATTTTTGGTATCTCTCTCTCGTTTCAGTTTATGCCCCATATCTCTCTCAACGTCTTGTGCCACGCTCAGGATTTCCTCATAGGTGCGAGCTCGGCTGGTGGTGACAGCAAGGCGAATATCCGGAGACAGTTCCTTCTTGAATCTACGGGCCCTGTCCTCCGGGGTACGAACCATGTACTCCGCAAAGTGGCTCAACCTGCTAAATTCAGCAGTATACTCATCAACAAACAGGTTACCTTGTTCCAGTCTCTCGAATTGGCTTTTGAGAGCTTCCCGAGCCACTTCGGGGTAGAATTTCTCCTTGAATAGCCTCTTGAAGTCCTCCCAGGTGAGGTCAGGAGCAGATAGTTGGGGTTCATCTCTGAACCAGGTTCGAGCAATGTCGAACAGTTGCAGGCTTGCGGACTCAACTTTGAGGTCATCAGGGACCCGAGCAGTCTTCAGGAGTCTCTCGACATTCTCTATCCACTCATCGGCATAGAGAATGCCCTCAGTTCCGTAGAATTCCAGGGGTCTAAGGTTCTTGAAGTCTTTGGCACTCCCTGGCCTCTTGAGTGGCGACTCCTGGGACTTAAGAGCTTCTGAGAGGCTGGTCCGCAGAAGTGCAGTCTGTTCTTTTTGGGATTCCACTAGTCCTTGGAACACTCCAAGTAGCTGTGCCCCATCCAGAGTAACTGCCGGAACAGATGGAGGCAGCGGGAGTGCAAGAGTCTCGGGCACATTCTGCTCAGCTGGTTCTGATGTGCCTCCTACTGTGTTCCTTGTTTGGACCATTTTGAAAGATTAATGGATAGGGAATCAGAATAGATTACTTGGAATCAAAGGCGATAGGAAAATTGAGCAGCAATGACATCAAGAATTGAAATAAGGACCCTATACTGTGAATGAGCTTTTCCTAGAATCCTCAATCTTATTCCATACCCTGTCCTAGGATATTATCCTATTTAAGGATAGGACCTGCATGGGCCACCATAAAAATGTGTCACGACCCGCACCCGAAAATTCGGGCACGAGTGCGTGGGTACGTCCAGCCTACGCCACAGAGTCGGCGGTAGTACGCTGTCTAGGTCAAATCCACACTTAACTAAACTAGCTCATTCACAAATAACATAGGCAAGATAATAATGGAAAACAGATACTTAAGATTGCAATTGAAATAAATACGACAACAGAATCAAATATTTAGTACAGAAATCAGAATGAAATCGGGGACAAACCCGATTACTAAGATAAAGAGCAAATAAATGAAAGTAGCTACTGCTATCTACTCTGCAGCAGGGGTCTCCTGGGTGGGTTCTGGCTCCTCATAGGTATCATCTGTACCCTCATAGGGACCATAATATGTAGGGGCAAGGTCCTCATCATCGCCTAAATCAACAGATCCAGTCAGGAAAGGAGCAAAGTACACAGTGCACAACAAGATTAAACTAAATATTTATGACAATTAAATTGAATATCATGTTGAGAAACTGCATAACAGAACATCATTATCTCAGAGTTAAAATTGTAAATAGGAATATGAGAAAACAGAAATAATTGAGACAGGAAATGAAACTACAACAGTCCGCAAGAAATATAACTAGACCAGAACTATCTGTGTGAACTTGTGTTTGTTTTTAGAATACATAGTTGGCATGTAAGAGTTTATAAGGCTAATTCGGCCATCATAAACGGCTATTAAACAGGGAAAATCGAGATCCGGCTGAGGTACAATCGCGTACCACAGCTATTAAACATGGCAGGGGAAAGGGTAAACTACATGCCTTCTAGTATTCTCCCACCCGACATGAAAAATAAGACATGAACTCCAACATTCAAGACATGAAATCCAGCATTTCTAATACTAGGTGTAATCATCAAGGGTACTAGTAAAGCAGAGAATTAATTATCACAATATAAAGATTTAACTTGAAGTGCAGGTACTTGCCTGTTGTTTGGATCCAATTAAATGTTCTTGGGGAAATTTCCAGAGATGAGTCCAAAAGCTAAAATAGACATTACCATCACGCTCAGAAGATATCAAATAGCTAGAAACGTCTGTCCTTGGGTCCAATTTGGAGACAAGGGCAAAAACGACAGTTTTGGGTCAAAACGGGGTCCGCCGGTGGGCCCGCTTTGCACCGAAAAATGCGTCCGGGTCAACGGTCTCCAAATTCACCAAACTTAGTGTCAACAGGTCAGGAACGCTGATACGAACCCAACGAAACTTTCAGATTTGGATTCCGATGAGCCGAACAAAAAATCGCCCGTCGAGCGGGGCCTGTGGGGCCCACGACACGCGATTTCGTCAACGTTCTCCGAATCGAACCAAACTTGACCCACAGGACCAGCGTATTGCTACGAGTCCGATGGCGTAAGTTTCGTCTCGATCTGACGAGTGTACAAGAGGTTAGGGCGAAATGCCAAAAAGTCGGATACGGGACGATATCTGCGGATACGCGTTGATTCCGGTGTGCACGCACACCCGAATCAGCTTCCGCAAAATCTCACACGTCCGTATCGACGACGCGCACGTATCTGTGAAGACCGCACGCGACCAAGTCGTCCCATTTGGCGGGGCGCACTCAGTTCCGGGGTGAAACAGGGTCTGGTTTTTCCTTTTTTTTGGATTACGGTGTGCGATCACCACAGGACGCGATGCCCCGAGCGGTTTATCCGGGCACCGAGAGGGTCATACAGGCTTCACAACGCAATTTGCGGAATTAAAAACGGAGCTACGAGCAAAAAGTTACACGCACCTGAAGGGGACACGAAAATCAGGGTCGAACCGTGTCCGACACGTGTCCGACTCGTGTCGGACACAGGAAACCTAGGGTTAGGGTTTCCTGGATGCTGCGGCGGTGGCCGGCCGGGGGTACGCCGGAGGTGGGCTGGGGCTGCTCATCGGCTGCGGTCGAGACGGGGCGGAGACGTTGGCCGGTCGACGGAGCTCTGGGAGGCGGCGGCGGCGTTCTGGGAAGAAGAAGAAGGAGAGGGGAGAAGGAGGAGGTGCTGGCTGGGTGGTCGAGGGCGGTCGGGTCCGGCGAGGGGAGAGGGAGGAGGAGATGCAGCAAAGGGGGGGGGAGATTCCGGCGAGACGGAGCGGAGAGTTAGGGTTAGGGTTAGGGTCGGAGTTGGGAGGAAGAAGGAGAGGAGGGGGAGTTTAAATAGGCGGAGGAGGCCGGGGGGTCAGCCGGGAAGGGCGGAGGGTGAGGGGGACGTGGCGCGGTGGACGCGGGGACTGGCGCGGAGTGGGCGGCGCTGCGCGCGGAGGGCGGCGGTGGAGTCGGGCGGAGAGGGGGCTGGGGCAGAATGGGTCGGCTCGGGTCGGGTTCGGGTCTGGCAGACCCGACCCGATCCGCTAGGCCGTGGGCCGGGCTGGGATAGGTGGGTTGGGCTGGGCCCTGTTGGGCTTGGGACCGGTTGGGTATTGGGTTTAATTAAATTAAAATAATAATAATAATAATAATAATAATAATAATCTATAAATAAATAATAAATAATTTAATAATTAAATAAATAGCTTTTGGTAATTAAAAATAGGTCCGGGGCCCAATAAATTCCAGAAAAATTACCCTAAGTCCAGTTTTTCATTTTACACCCAAAAATGTTATTTCTATGATATTTTAATATTTTTTATTAATAATTAAAAATCATTTAATAATTAAGAACCTTGATTTTAATTTCAGAAAATTCCCAGAAAATTCCAGAAAATTGGAAAAATTCAAGTTTTAATAATTTTAAAAATTCAGGGGGTTTATAACTCCTGTCTCTGAAAGAAAGTCCAGAGCATACTTTCACTGAAAAAGCACTATACCCTTTCGTGGCCTTGCAATTTCAATTCCGAGGAAGTACTTCAAATGTCCCAGATCCTTAACTTCAAATTCCTCTCCAAGCCTTTTCTTCGGTCGTAGGATCTCCTCAGTATCGTCTCTAGTAATTACAATATCATCAAAATAGACTGCATGAACAGTGATACGAGTCTTGGAGTGCCTATAAAATACAGTATGATCTCCATTGCATTGTCTATACCCCATACTATAAACTGTAAGCCTGAATCTATCAAACCATGCTCTCGGAGACTGTTTTAGCCCATACAAAGACTTCTTCAATTTGCATATCTTTCTTGTTGCTTGTGAATTAGCAAAGCCTGGTGGAATCTCCATATACACCTCCTCTTCGAGGTCCCCATATAAAAAGGAGTTCTTGACATCCATCTGACATACAAAAAGGGACTTAAACTTAAATTTTGGAAATAAAAAACCAAGAAACTAGGTCCCGATACCCTGTAAAAGTAAGCAAAGTTGTTAGAAATAATAACGGACTTGGTTTTGCATGGCATCAAAGCAATTATAGAATTAAGTTATAATTACAAGAATTCATAATTGGACCCTTAAGTGTATTAATTTATTGATAGGTCAACTGAATCTGAAGGAGTGGACGCGGGATCATCTTAACCACCACTGACTGCAGAACCAGGCAAGTGTACCTTGCCAAGATGTTTACAGTTATACATTATTTATTTGATATTATGTATGTATTAGATATTATAATTGTGTGGCTTGGTTATTGTACTTTTGAGCCTAGGGCCATTATACGATACTTTGTGTCCGAATAAGATTCGGGTACCGACATCCCCTACAGAGTGGAGTATCGTAGTTAAAGAGTCATTCTTTCGAACCCATATTTTGTGCATATATTATTTGCACATCCGATCGTAGGACACTTGAAACGATATTCATGTGGCAGAGTCTTTCTCGACTTGATCGTGGTACTTGGACTCAGGTTAGGACTACATGATGCATTCTATAGTGGTAATTATAATTGTACATATTGACTATGACTTATGTTGATAGTTAAACTATGACTTGTGTTGATAGTTAGAGGTCATGATCTTGCGTGTCTTGATGGAAACACGATATTACATTGGGTGGGGAGAGTCTTCATCGTGCTCTGGCCATATTTTACTATTACTATTTATGTGTATTAGGCTTTAGGTTCCCTATATGGAATCTAAAGTATTATATTTATTTATATACATATTCCTCTTGGTTCCCCTATATGGAGCCTTGAGTGTACTGCTAGATTACGGAATTGTCCATTAGGATCTTACATAAGTACCTGCCCGGGGTACGATACCATACTCTCATTTGCATGTCACATAGTTAGTTTCAGTAGTTTATCCTGGATTATGATTTTATTACACTGTTTACTTCTGGCTTATTATTTTCTTGTACCTTGTTACGTCCCTCTGAGGACCAGGTCCCCTGCCAGTTTTTACAGCAAAGACGATTATGGAGCCTTTGGAGTTGCTGTTTTAGGTTGCTTGTCATGCGGGCATTGGTGCCAGGTACTTATATCATTTCTATCAGAGTTATAGTTATTTATTCATATTGTTTATTTATCTACTGATGTAGCCTAGTTTTTATAGACTCATATTTATTTCTCGAGTCTACTCGAGCTTATATGTTACTGAACGGCCGACTTTAGCACATGTAGCTCATTCTTGTGTATTCTGTTCATTATGGATTAAGGCATAGATATTTATATTTACTTGATTATATAGATAGTGACCATTATAATACAGTTTATACATATTCGAGTCAGACCAGAGTCTGGTCGAATGCGTAGCTGGCATGTTACGTATTCCTAGTCCTACGTATTTTGGGACTGGGGTGTGACATATTTTTGTGGTGGACCATGCAGGTCAAAGCATATCTTTTCGGTTATGTTATTGTGCCGAGCGAGCCTACAATTAGGATAAGGTTGTTAGGATCTCAATCCACAATTGCTATTGGAACTTCCTTTGATTTCTAATATCGTCCTTGAACCTCAAAATTGTAATCATCCATACTTTCTTTGAACTCTTATTCTTTGATTCTCGTTTTTTCCTAACTCGGAGAGACGAACACTCGTGCGTGGTGATCTCCCCAGGGAAAGATTTTTATGAAGGCGGAGAAGACATATTTGATCGATTATTTGTAAGTAGATGGTTACCTGAGTAGTAAAGATTATGGTAGATAATTTCTAGATATTAGAGTGAGAATAGATTAAGACATTACCAGTAGGAACCTAAAACAAGATGGACTCTATCAATTGCCTAGATTAGAAGTGATATGTTACTATTCGGTAAATATTTTACATGTATGCGAGTAATTTTATTTTAGGATATAATATTGTATTTTGATAAGAGAGTTTTATCTAAGGTGGGTAGGCTTCTCGACTAGCGAATTGGTTTGGATGTTAATCAATTGATGAAGATGAAAATTGTCAAATTTTGGTGCTTTGAGGCTTACACTTCTATGTGATTTGAAAAAAAAAGGGATGTTTCATTTTAAATTGAGAAAAAAATGATGTGATAAGGAGCTAGAGATTTATTTAATTTAAAATTTTAAGACGATTATGAGGTAATAGATTTAAAATTTTAAATTAAAATATTTTGGATGAATTTAAATATTGTGGAGTTAAAATTTTAAGGATAAACATTTATTTAAATAAAGGTTTGAGAATTTGATATGACAGCATTGACGATTTTGTTAAACCATAAGTTTTAAAAATTATGATATCATTGGATTTGTGTTTAAATTTAAAAGAGATTATGTGATGAATTTAAATTTAGATTTTATGAATCTTGAGGCATTTAAATTATGTGGGGTTTAAGTTGTCACGCTCCAGTCCCAAAATGCCGAGGGACTGGTGAAGCGTGGCAATGGCCAGCAGCACGCACTGATGGACAACCCAATTTAATGGATCCATCAGGGCATGCTTAAGCTGTAGTCTAGCAGTACTAAGTACAAGTCTCAGGTATTACTAATCTCATCCACAGAATAAACACAGATTAATTGCCAGAAATAATGCAATGGAATTAAATATGCAATATCAAATATGGTTATCTCGGGAAACAATCCGAGAAATTATTCTGTTACATTTAAGGAGAAAAGACAGGAAATGAAATGGAAATACTGTGTAGTTGAAGCCGGTGCTCAGGAGAAATCTTCGGCCACTACTTCGTCCTCTGTTCCTTGTTCTGCTCCAAGGAGTGCTCCGGTACCGTACACCTCTGGGTAATTTTCTTCAGCTGTACCTGGGGACATAATCCGGATCCAGGTCCTCAGGGGACAGCAAGGTACAGAAAATACAAGCCAAAACAAATACAGTGCAGCAGATAATTAAACAAGAGGGTAAGCTATGTAACCAGCTAAGTGATATGCAATATGAGAGCAGCACTAGAACTCAGGCTGAAGCCACTACAAGCTCTATGTCGGGGAGCCGGGTAGCGGCAATAACTATGAATTATACTCTTAAATATACTATGTTTTATATATATAATATCAGCCTGTAGTCTGTGTGTCTCTCCCCACCCAATGAATCCCACGTCTCATGTCCACGATGCCTCATGTCCATGTCACGCACGATTATAACTAATGCAGCAAGTCTGATAGCTATGAATCAAATGTCTAAGAATGTAAAGTCTATGTCATAAAACATGCATCCTATACAGAATCACCTTGAATGTCTCGGGAAGACTCTGTCTCATGAAATAGTGTCAAGTGTCCTGGGTTCTGGTGTACTTGATAGGACAAGTACGAGAATTGTCGGGTCTCGATATCCATGTCTATGTGACGTTACATAACCCCGCGTACGGAGTTGGCATCCGACTATGATCGGACACTAAGCACGTCACTCGTTTCCTAGGTTAAGCAGTTAAAACATGTTTATATTTAATTACACAAGAAATCCATTAAAATACTATGTCAAGAATTACTGAGATTTGGCAAGCTTTACTTGTCCATTATTGCATAATTAAATCCAGAAAATAATTAGCAAGCTGCAGGGTTTGGCAAGGTACACTTGCCTGTGGTTCCAGCTATGTTTGCGGTTCTGACTTCGGTTGGATTTGCAGGCGGTACTTCGGTTGCTGAAACAAATATCACCATCAGATCCAGAGAATATCAATCAGCTAGAAATGCCTGTCCTTGGGTCCAATTTGGAGACAAGGGAAAAAATGGCAGTTTCGGGCCAAAACGGGGTCCACATGTGGGCCCGCTTTGCACCGAAAAATGCGTCCGGATCAAAGGTCTCCAAATTCACCAAACTCAGTGTCAACAGGTCAGGAACGATGATACGAACCCGACGGAACTTCCAGAATTGGATTCCGATGAGCCGATCACAAAATCGCCCATCGAGCGGGGCCTATGGGGCCCACGACACGCGATTTCGTCAACGTTCTCAGAATCGAACCAAACTTGACCCACAGGACCAGCGTATTGCTACGAGTCCGATGGTGCAAGTTTCATCTCGATCCGACGTATGTACACAAAGTTAGGATGAATTGCAGAAAAGTCGGATACGGGGCGATGTCCGCGGATACGCGTTGATCCCGGTGTGCACGCACACCCGAATCGACTTCCGCAAAATCCCACACGTCCGTATGGACGAGGCGCACGTATCTGTGAAGACCACGCGCGACCAAGTCATCCCGTTTGGCGGGGCGTACTCAGTTCCGGGGTAAAATAGGGTCTGGTTTTTCCTTTTTTGGATCGCAGTGTGCGATCCCCACAGGACGCGATGCCCCGAACAGTTTGTCCGGCCACCGAGAGGGTCATACAGGCTTCGCAATGCAATTTGCAGAATCAAAAACGGAGCTACGAGCAAAAAGTTACACGCACCTGAAGGGGACCCGAAAAACAGGGTCGAGTCGTGTCCGGCACGTGTCCGACTCGTGTCGGACACAGGGGAGAAATCTAGGGTTAGGGTTAGGGTTTGGCTTGGGGATTCCTCGTCGGAATCCGGCGGAGGGCGGCCGGGCTGAGGCGGAGGGGGCCGGGGGCAGCGGCGAGGCACGCGGCGGCGGCGTACGGCGACGCTGAGCGGCGGAGGCGGCGGCGGACGGCCGGAGGGGAGCTGCTGTTGTTCGGAGGCGGGTCGACCGGCGGAGTAGAGGAGGAGGAAGAAGAGGGAGGAGGCTGTGCGGGCGGAGGCGGTGGCTGGGGTGGGCAGCGCAGCGGTGGCGGGGTAGGCTAGGGCAGCCGGGCGGTGGTGGAGTGGCGGCTATGGCGGTGGAGGAGGAGATCGGAGAGGGAGGATTTATAGGGGGCTCGGGGCGGGGGTTGGCCGATGACGTGGCCGGGGAACGCGGAGGGGCGTCGGGTCATGGGGGCGTGCCGGCGGAGGCGGCGGACGATCCGGGCGGCGGAGCGGGAGACGCGGGCTGGCCCGATCGTGGGGGAGGGGGAGGTCGCCCGGGTCGGGTCAGGGCGGGTTCGGGTTGGGCGGACCCGCCCGACCCGATAGCACTGCGGGCTGGGCTGGGCTTCGGCCCACTGGGCCGGGCCTAGATCTAAAATCTAATAATAATAATAATAATAAAAATAATAATAATTTAATTAGTTTAAATAGTTTTTGGTATTTAAAAAATAGGTCCGGGGTCCGATAAATTCCAAAAAAATTGCCCTAAGTCCAGTTTTTCATTTTACATCCAAAAATATTATTTTCTTAATATTTTATTACTGTTTAATATCATTTAAAAATTATTTAATAATTAAAACCCTGTTTTTAAATTACAGAAAAATCCCAGAAAATTCTAGAAAATTGGGAAAAATCCAGTTTTTAAAATTTTGAAAAATCAGGGGGTTTACAATCTACCCCCCTTAAGAGGATTGTGTCCTCGCAATCAAAGAATAATCGGTCAACAGAGATGACGCGGTCGCCAGCATCGTTTGAAAATACATCACAAGAGACTTCAGGGAAATACCGTTTCCCTAAAAATTAAAAGTTTACACTTTCCAGGAAAATCTAGTTAAAACAAAAATCTACAACTTTTATGAAAACCAGGTTGTTATTAACAAGTTACAAATTACTAGGTTGGGGCTGAGGTCACGAATCAAGAGGCACGAGCTACAACAAGACTAAAAATGGAAAACTACGAATCACTTACTCGCATCAGCGTCCTGCACAGTCAGCGCATAAGCTTGCCCTCGTCCTTGTGGTAGGTTCCTCTGCTGCTGTTGGGATTGCTGGAAGAGTGTCGCCTGAGATGCCAGAGGTGGCCTCGGTGCTGGTGGAGCTGGTTGGTTGGCCCTTAGTGCTCCATCTCGATGCTGGGGACAGTCCTTGGCTATGTGTTGATTGGTGCCGCAAATCAGGCACAATCTGTAAAATCTCCTTCCTAGAAAATCGTATATACCCTTTTATTTATTAATTATTAATTAAATTATAGTAATTAGGTCTAAATAGGATAAATATATTTTTAATAATTTTTATGTTAGGTGTTCGGGCACTTAGATGACTTATGGGACCTTCAGAAATTTTTCAGAATTTATTCCATGTAGGAGACCCCTTGAGCAGTTGCTAGCCTAACGGTGTGCATTATTCTAATCCATGAATTTTCTTATGAGTATATATATAATATATATGTATATACAAATATATATGTATGTATATATATACTTAGAAAGAAAAAGTAAAGGAAGTAAAAGAAATTAATAAGAATATAAGTATAATAATAATAACAATGATAACACAATGCTACCCCTTAGCAACTTGCTGTGGCCCTAGCAAACTTGCAATTAGCCACCCACTTACATCCAGGGAGCCTCCAATTGCTTATTCCAGCGGAATTCCACTAAGACCCGACCTATTGCTTCAGACCCTTTCACCCCGCGGACCCGCTTCAACCCCCTCTCTCCCCTTAATATATAAAATATATATATATATATTTCTCTTCTAAAAACTCTAACCTAAATTCCCAGACTTCCTCTTCCCATCTAGAGCCGTCACCGCAGCCAGAGAAGCCCCCAAGCCATCCAACCATCCCGTCGACGCCGACCTCGCAAACTACAGTTTTCCACTCGAGGCACCTTCGTCCCGGCGCGATTTCCCGTCGACTCGCTAGACCAAACGCTGTTCCGTTTTCATAGGTATGATCTCCCCTCAACCCTCTCCAATATTCGTTTTATAGCCAACCTCGGAAAACGTGTGCCCCTAGGTGTAAATCAGCGTCCAAAATGGACGGACAGACAGAATTCTGGGATCGCAGAATTTTAGAATGACCACCCATATTGCCGAGTTCGTATCTCCCACCACAGAGATCCGAATTCGGTGATTCTTTTTGATATCTATAGAATACCTGACCTAGTTTAATTTCTGTAAATAACCCTAGGCTAATAGTTGCTGTGGACATAGTTATATTCGTCACAAAACTGCGCGCACCCACTTTTTCGGTTTTCCAAAAGTTGGAAAACAGAGCGCGCCCCGCCAAACGGGACCGCCCCGCCGTGTACCAAGTGTACCCAATGGTGCACGCAGCATAACCGGACACGTGAAAATTCGTGGGGACTGATTCGGACGCGTGTACGCGCCGGAATCAGGCCGTATCCGCGGACACATTTCGTGTCGCAACTTTTGTGGAACTCGCACGTATTTTGTGCACGCTTGTCAGATTACGACAAAACTTGCACGACTGGACTCGTGATAACGCGCTGGTCCTGTGACCCAAATTTCACGCGATTCTGAGACGGTTGACCAAATCGCCAATTGGCGGGTCCCACAGTTGACTTTTTGGACCAAAATTTTGTTCGGCTCATCGGAATCCACATTTGGACATACTGTTGGGTTCGTATTGACATCTAAATTTGTTTGACCTATAGTTTGTCCTATTTAGAGACTGTTACCCTTGGCACACTTTTCGGTGCAAAGTGGGCCACACGTGGACCCCACTTTTATCCGAAATTACCGTTTTGCCCCTGTGTCCAAATTGGACGAAAGGGATGTGCTTTTTAGCTATTTTGCTCATTTCGGAAATGTTGGTGATGTTTATTTCAGCATCCGGAGACGTTTGTTCGGAGTCCTTAGTTCCAGGTTCAGTGTCCTTGACATTTGGGCGCGTACACTTTGCAGATTTCTTGCCAGGCAAGTATACATTGCCATTGTACTGTATTTACATTCCATATGAGGCATGCATATTTATTTTTTGTTTATTTAGTTCATTTATTTTAACTGCTATATAAACTGCGCGTCCAAGGAAACTTGGGTGCAACGACGGTGTCGTCGTACTATATTTTTATTTATGTATCTGCATTGGACCTACTTTATGAGATTACCCCATTTTCATGAGCCATTTATGTTTCATTGGCCATGACACTATTCTTACACGAGTGTGAGTCACATGTAGGACACGGACTTGCGTACTCGGCTGGCCCCCGGTACGTATAGGTCGTGCGACGGATAGGGATAACTGCCAATAGAAACTTTACATGCTAGTAGACCTGGCGGTTATTGGAGGTTTATCGTGTCATGGACATGACCTGCTTAGAGCATTGGGTGGGGAGAACAACAAGTACCGCATTTGAGCTCCTTTACACTTTTTCTCCTGTACGCCCGGATTCTCCGCTGGAGATACGGGTCATGATGACCACTATATATTATGTACTATCAGGCCGGCCACCAACGTTCAAAAGACGACGTGCCTTTTAGGCCCCTGGATCTCCAAAAGAGAACCATGCCAAATCCCAGTTTTCAGCCAGATAGCTCACTTGTGGGGAAAGGTGTTCTTAACTGCATTCACATAGATGGTTAGGCGACCCCAATGGATATTTATTTTCAGTACTTTATTGGCATGTGCTTTTTGTATCTTGTTATGTCTCTCTGAGGACCTGATTCCTTCCAGATATAGGTGAGCAGGAGTATCCGCAGGAGTATGGACCTGGACCTGATGCTACCTATCAGCCTGAGGAGATCTTACCTTCTGATTATATGTGATTCATTGCAGCTGTCTAGAGATTTTAGTTGCTATCCTTTTCTAGACATTTATTCTTATATTAGAGTTTATTCTCTTCTCTCTTTAGTAGTTGATTATAGTCGATTTGCAGTGGATTTGTCTCCACCCGACTATTGTACTTTGAGATTACTATTTGAGACTACTTCTTTGATATTCATTTATTGATTTCCATTCTTCTATTATTTGTGCTGTGGATGAGATATAGAACTGCGTGTGACTTGTTGTGAAATATATTTACCACTGTGGATTGGATATTCATGTACAGCGTACGTGTGTATATGGTTTCCATATATTAGAGTTCGTATACATACAGCTGGCGTGTTACGTATTCCTAGTCCTACGTATTTTAGGACTAGGACGTGACACAATCCCAACTTGCGTCTGCAGTCCTTCTCGACATGGCCTATCTTGCCGCAGTAGTGACAGGTAGGAAGGGTCTGCGAAGCTGTCCTCGGTGGCTGGTGCGTATGAGATTTCTTTGCAGATTCTCCTGGTGATGTTCTGTCTGGTGCTGAGGTGATTGGCCGCTTGTGGCGAGACTCCCTCCTGGTGACGCGTTCCATGCGTCGGGCTGCAGCGAGAACGTCTGAGTATGAGGTAGGTACGACGGATCCGATAAGTCTCTGTAGCTCGTAGTTCAGTCCGTCGAAGAACTTCTCGGCCTTCTCTTCCTCTGTCGGGATCAGGGTTGGGGCGAAGCAACTCAGACGAATGAATTCTGCGTTGTACTCTTCCACCATCATAGAGTCCTGAGTGAGGTGATTGAATTTGTCCCGCAGTTCGGATCGTGCAATAGCCGGAATGTACATCTCCTGGAAGAGCCTGGAAAACTCTTCCCAAGTGACTCGATCTGGTCTGAGTCGTGCCTTCTCAGACAACCACCAGTGGTGCGCGTTGCCTGTCAACTGCATTCGGACGGCAGTCATCCAGCGTTCCCAGGGAAGCTCGGCTGCTTCAAGTTGATGTCTTATGTTGGTGAGCCACTCATGAACTTCTGTGGGCTCCTCTTTTCCAGAAAAGGTGCAGGGCTTCAGTTGGCGGAAGTCAGTTATAGAGCCTGTAGATGGCCGTCGAGCTGGTAGGTTGGCCTGCTCCAATACAGTTACCATGTTGTCCCTCCAGAAATTAGATTCGTGACGTTAAGCCTCGTGTTGGACTTGCTGCTGAGCTTGCATCATGGCGTAGATCATTTGAAATATTTGCTGCCCGTCGAGCGGCTGTCCTGGTGGGAACACGGGCGTTGGTGGAACGAACTGCGACGGAGGTAGAATATCATCGCGTCGGAATCGGGAGGTAGGTTGACCTGCCTGCTGGCTCTGTTGAGTTGTGGGAATTCCTCCGACTGGTGTCACTTCATCGTCGTAGGTGACACCTATAGCTTGTGGGGTTCCGGCGGGAGTCTCATTGCATTCTTGTGGGTCCATTTTCCTGTATCCAAAATAATCGATAAGAGGCGCACAGGAATCAAGGCAAGATGCAAGTCAAAATTTGTTCGAATACGATACAGATATCAAAAACGATTCAAGCAAGTGGATGAGATCCTAAAAACTTATCCTATTTTTATTGCAGGCCTGTTCGGTCCCTAAGTTGAAACCGAACAATTTAGTCGTTGACCTGCATGGGCCACCACAAAAACCATGTCACGCCCCAGTCCCAAAATGCCGAGGGACTGGTGAAGCGTGGCAATGGCCAGCAGCACGCACTGATGGACAACCCAATTTAATGGATCCATCAGGGCATGCTTAAGCTGTAGTCTAGCAGTACTAAGTACAAGTCTCAGGTATTACTAATCTCATCCACAGAATAAACACAGATTAATTGCCAGAAATAATACAATGGAATTAAATATGCAATATCAAATATGGTTATCTCGGGAAACAATCCGAGAAATTATTCTGTTACATTTAAGGAGAAAAGACAGAAAATGAAATGGAAATACTGTGTAGTTGAAGCCGGTGCTCAGAAGAAATCTTCGGCCACTACTTCGTCCTCTGTTCCTTGTTCTGCTCCAAGGAGTGCTCCGGTATCGTACACCTCTGGGTAATTTTCTTCAGCTGTACCTGGGGACATAATCCGGATCCAGGTCCTCAGGGGACAGCAAGGTACAGAAAATACAAGCCAAAATAAATACAGTACAGCAGATAATTAAACAAGAGGGTAAGCTATGTAACCAGCTAAGTGATATGCAATATGAGAGCAGCACTAGAACTCAGGCCGAAGCCACTACAAGCTCTATGTCGGGGAGCCGGTAGCGGCAATAACTATGAATTATACTCTGAAATATACTATGTTTTATATATATAATATCAGCCTGTAGTCTGTGTGTCTCTCCTCACCCAATGAATCCCACGTCTCATGTCCACAATGCCTCATGTCCATGTCCCACATGATTATAACTAATGCAGCAAGTCTGATAGCTATGAATCAAATGTCTAAGAATGTAAAGTCTATGTCATAAAACATGCATCCTATACAGAATCACCTTGAATGTCTCGGGAAGACTCTGTCTCATGAAATAGTGTCAAGTGTCCTGGGTTCTGGTGTACTTGATAGAACAAGTACGAGAATTGTCGGGTCTCGATATCCATGTCTATGTGACGTTACACAACCCCGTGTACGGAGTTGGCATCCGGCTATGATCGGACACTAAGCACGTCACTCGTTTCCTAGGTTAAGCAGTTAAAACATGTTTATATTTAATTCCACAAGAAATCTATTAAAATACTATGTCAAGAATTACTGAGATTTGGCAAGCTTTACTTGTCCATTATTGCATAATTAAATCCAGAAAATAATTAGCAAGCTGCAGGGTTTGGCAAGGTACACTTGCCTGTGGTTCCAGCTATGTTTGCGGTTCTGACTTCGGTTGGATTTGCAGGCGGTACTCCGGTTGCTGAAACAAACATCACCATCAGATCCAGAGAATATCAATCAGCTAGAAACGCCTGTCCTTGGGTCCAATTTGGAGACAAGCGAAAAAATGGCAGTTTCGGGCCAAAACGGGGTCCACATGTGGGCCCGCTTTGCACCGAAAAATGCGTCCGGGTCAAAGGTCTCCAAATTCACCAAACTCAGTGTCAACAGGTCAGGAACGATGTACGAACCCAATGAAACTTCCAGAATTGGATTCCGATGAGCCGATCACAAAATCGCCCGTCGAGCGGAGACTATGGGGCCCACGACACGCGATTTCGTCAACGTTCTCAGAATCGAAACAAATTTGACCCACAGGACCAGCGTATTGCTACGAGTCCGATGGCGCAAGTTTCGTCTCGATCCGACGTGTGTACACAAAGTTAGGGTAAATTGCAGAAAAGTCGGATACGGGGCGATGTCCGCGGATACGCGTTGATCCCGGTGTGCACGCACACCCGAATCGACTTCTGCGAAATCCCACACGTCCGTATCGACGAGGCGCACGTATCTGTGAAGACCGCGCACGACCAAGTCGTCCCGTTTGGCGGGGCGTACTCAGTTCCGGGGTAAAACAGGGTCTGGTTTTTCCTGTTTTTGGGTCGCGGTGTGCGATCACCACAGGACGCGATCCCCGAACAGTTTATCCGGACACCGAGAGGGTCATACAGGCTTCGCAACGCAATTTGCAGAATCAAAAATGGAGCTACGAGCAAAAAGTTACACGCACCTGAAGGGGACCCGAAAAACAGGGTCGAGTTGTGTCCGACACGTGTCCGACTCGTGTCGGACACAGGGGAGAAATCTAGGGTTAGGGTTAGGGTTTGGCTTGGGGATTCCTCGTCGGAATCCGATGGAGGGCGGCCGGGCTGAGGCGGAGGGTGCCGGGGGCAGCGGCGTACGGCGACGCTGAGCGGCGGAGGCGGCGTCGGACGGCCGGAGGGGAGCTGCTGTGGTTCGAAGGCGGGTCGGCCGGTGGAGTAGAGGAGGAGGAAGAAGAGGGAGGAGGCGGTACGGGCGGAGGCGGTGGCTGGGTTGGGCAGCGCAGCGGTGGCGGGGTAGGCTAGGGCAGCCGGGCGGTGGTGGAGTGGCGGCTATGGCGGTGGAGGCGGAGATCGGAGAGGGAGGATTTATAGGGGGCTCGGGGCGGGGGTTGGCCGAGGACGTGGCCGGGGAACGCGGAGGGACGTCGGGTCGTGGGGGCGTGCCGGCGGAGGCGGCGGACGATCCGGGCGGCTGAGCGGGAGACGCGGGCTGGCCCGATCGTGGGGGAGGGGGAGGTCGCCCGGGTCGGGTCAGGGCGGGTTCGGGTTGGGCGGACCCGCCCGACCCGATAGCACTGCGGGCTGGGCTGGGCTGGGCTTCGGCCCACTGGGCCAGGCCTAGATCTAAAATCTAATAATAATAATAATAATAAAAATAATAATAATTTAATTAGTTTAAATAGTTTTTGGTATTTAAAAAATAGGTCCGGGGTCCGATAAATTCCAAAAAAATTGTCCTAAGTCCCGTTTTTCATTTTACATCCAAAAATATTATTTTCATAATATTTTATTACTGTTTAATATCATTTACAAATTATTTAATAATTAAAACCCTGTTTTTAAATTACAGAAAATTCCATAAAATTGGGAAAATTTCAGTTTTTAAAATTTTGAAAAATCAGGGGGTTTACATAAGTTTTAAGATTTTGATAAGATTTAACTTGTAATCTAAATTTGAGAATTTTAGGAAATGATGAGGCGGAACGTTGGTGAATCTCAATTTGAAGATTTTATAATTATTTTATTGTTTGAGTATTGTGTGAAAAATAATAATATAAAGGAAAAGATCGAGAGAATAGTTTTAAATTCAAATTTTGTGGATGAGAATTTGAATTAAAAAATTTTCAAGGAAATATGCAATGGTTGTATTTAAATTAGAGGATTGGATTTAAACTTGAATTATTGAGATTGAGTTATAAATAAAGTTTTGAGGAATTTGATTTAAATTAGAAATTTTAAATGATAGAATTTAAACTTTCGAAACTTTGGTGTTACTACGTAGTTAGGGTTAGTGTTACTACGCAGTTAATGTTATGGTTATAGTAAAAATAATTAGGATTTTGGGTTAGAAAACACTAACACTAACACTAACACTAACACTAACCATAAACTAAACTATAAACCTAATTATTTTAACCATAACCAAACATAATACTAATACTAACCATTTTAACCATAATCCCAAACATTTTTATAACCCATAACTGTAAACCTAATACTAATACTAATTATTTTAACCATTACCCTAACTTTATTAGAAATCTTAACCATAATCTTAATATTTTTCGTATCTAAATCCTAACTAACAATTTACAGTTGAATACCCAAACGATGGACGTATTCCGGGAGGACCTACCACTGATATGATTATCCAGCAGCGTGAGTCGCACATTTCTAGTTTAGTATTTTCTGGAAAGGAATATTAAAATTTAATTATTTTAGTTAATATAATTTATATTTTTTTATATGTCTAATAATTACATCCTTTATATATCTCATATATAGCAATTTGATTGTCCTGAAACTATACGAGCACGAGAGCATGTCGCATGGCGTTATGAGAAGGAGGTTGGATACCGGATGTTGACTGAAGAATAATATGCATTGGTGAACGTATTTGGTTTTGATTATATTGATCAGATACATTTTTTACGTCACGACAAAGACTTGATCTTCAGTTTAGTTGAGCGATGGTGGCCCGAAAGAAATACCTTTCGGTTACCATTCGGAGAAATAACCATTTTGCTAGTAGATGTGACATATCTTAGGATTACCTATTACGGGTGAACCTATAATATTTGATGAGGATGAGTCATTTTGCGGAAAAACTGTGATTAAGAAGTACTTAGGCGTGGAGCCGCCTAACATCTATGGTAAAAGTTTTGTGATGCTTTCGTGGCTCCGTCAAAACTTTATGCACCTATATCGTATTGGTGAGGAAGAAATCATACTGGATACGAATCGGGTAAGTATAACATTTAATGTTATTATTTATGTAATATATATTTTTATTTAGTTTAACTGATATTGTTTTTAAATTTTCTATTAAGATTCATGCTTGCACCAGGGCCTACTTATTAGGTCTAATCAACGGCATTTTGTTTCCAAACTCAGGAGCTAGGATAAATTTATATTTTTACCCTTTCTGCAAAATCTGGCAGAACCTACATGTCATGCATGGGGAGCATGTGTGTTGGCATATCTGTATAACTCTATGTCAACTTTTTTGTAATTTACCTCATTAGATAAAAGAAAGAAAATTTTGAGTAGATGTATGACATTAATACAGGTATAAATTTTTTACATAATTTTATTTAGTAAAGATATATGTGAACTTATATGATATAATTTTTCTAAGTTTGGTCATACGAGTACTTCTATATCAGCAGGCCAGTATCCCGTATTGAAACCAGTGCTGGTGTCTTCCCATCTGCTTTACGCTGGATGACAGCTGCAGCAGATCCAGCTTGATGTGCTCAAAAGAATATTATTGTATATCGGGGCCAATTCGATTCACTAAGGTTTTACGAGATAATTTTTTACTTATTTTATATAATCAACATGTTTATAAAAAAAATTCATATAAAATAGGCTATTTTTTTACCATACTGGCTTGGGCTGAATCCTCCTAAGATAGTCACAATAGCCTATACATAGATTTTTTTATAATATTCCACGATCATATCATGTATCATCCAGTTGATCGTATTATGCGATAGTTCTGGATGATACAACACATTCCTGATGAACCACCATATTTCAATCGTGGTAGAGGCAATACAACTGTCAGAGCAAGAAGATTGATTCCTGGATGGAATTCAAGATTTGAGACACATAAGGTGGCACATTTGTCTCAAATGATGTCCTCTAATCAAGATGGTAAGTTATTTCAAAATTTTAACAAATTTTACTTCAAAAATTATAAGAAATCATATGCTCATAATTTGTAATGGTGCAGCTTATGGTGATAATGCATATAGATTTTGGTGGGGAGCTCATCTTATCAGCAACAGATCCTACCAATATGAGGAGTTTCGATTCCAATATCGAGCCAAAGATGATCATAATCTCTGTAGCTATTATGATTATGTAGAAGGGCTGGTACATTTTTTATATAAAAATGTCTGTCTCCGTAGTGTTTATTTCTATGTCCTCTATTAAATTCTACTTAATATTTCAGCTTCCAAATTTAAATATGGCATACTAAAATCATGAAGTGAGCGACCCGTTGCACACAGCGGTTGGCAAATTTTTGGCTGCTATGTGTAATCACCAGAAATTTTAGAATTTAAAACTTAATTTTCAGAATTTAATAGCATTTTTTTGTAATTTTTTAACAAATAAACTAAGGTAATCTGATTTAAAATGATTTTCAAAAGATATTAATTAATATTAA
Organism: Iris macrosiphon; assembly: GCA_036927795.1. Taxonomy (NCBI): domain Eukaryota; kingdom Viridiplantae; phylum Streptophyta; class Magnoliopsida; order Asparagales; family Iridaceae; genus Iris; species Iris macrosiphon. The sequence goes on from JAYESA010000004.1 coordinate 294,991,229, forward strand.
AATGTGATGAAAATTATATTTTCTAGTGTAAAATTAAAAACCGGACATAGGGTAATTTTTCGAAAATTTATTGGACCCCGGAAGTATTTTTAAAGCCCTAAAAACTATTGTAAAAATTAACCTAATTAACCCTGAACCCGGTTCACCTAAACCAATTTAAATCAAACCCAAAATAGACCGAACCGGCCGGTCTGTCCTAACCGACCCAACCTACCTTAGCGGGTCGGATCCGGGTCAGACCCGACCTGCTGAGAACCCGACCCGTTTGGAGCCCTAACCCCAGACTCTTCTACTACCCGACGATTCCCCTCCGGCGGCCGTTTCCGCCGCCGTGGCCGCCGGAGACCGTCCGTTTCCTCTCCCCGAACACCCGCCGGCGCCTCCTCTTCAACTTTCGGCCAACCTCCGGCCGTTCCCCTCCCCAATTACCTCTATATAAACCCGCGGCGGCCACCGGAGTTTCCCCCTTTATATTTCTTCTCCAGAGAACCCCATTAACTCCGGCGACTCCCCCTACGTCCCAGACAGCCTCCGGCGCCGCCCTCCAGCACCAGTACCCGGCCGCCCTCGACTTCGCCAGCCTCCCCAGAACCCGACACCAAGTCCACAGTCTCCGGCCGACTCCTAAACTCCCCAGACCTCCAGAAGCTGCTGCCCTCTTCCCCGACGACTCCGGCCGGCACCGTTGCACCAGTGCCACCTCCACCCGCGCTCGGTCGACTCCGACTGTACCGCAGTAAGCAGACCCGAGTACGGCAAGAAAAGACACATCAGAACCTAAGCCCTAGTCAGGACACGGCCTGGACACAGTGTCCAGGACGCGGTAGACTCGAACCCAAACACGCGTAATTCGGACTTTTGGAGCCCTGTTCAGGTACTCATATCTCTCTCCTCGCTGCCCCGATTTCTATTTCGTCAGTTGTGTCGCGTAGGCTGTGTGACCTCCTCGGTGCCCGTACAAACCGCTCGGTGCATCGCGACCTGTGGCGATCGCGAACCGCGATCCAAAAACAGGAAACCAATGCCCTATTTCACCCCGGAACTGAGTACGCCCCGCCTAACGGGATAACTTGGTCACGTGTGGTCTTCACCGATACATGCGCATCGTTGATACGGACGTGCGAGATTTCGCAGAAGTTGATTCGGATGTGCGTGCACACCGGAATCAACGCGTATCCGTCGACAACGTCCGGTATCCGTCCATTCTGAAACACGCTGTAACTTAGTGTACACACGTCGGATCGAGACGAAACTTACACCAACGGACTCGTAGCAATACGCTGGTCCTGTGAGCCAAGTTTGGTTCGATTCTGAGAACGTTGACAAAATCGCGTATCGTGGGCCCCACAAGCTCCACTTGACGGACGATTTTGAGATCGGCTCATCGAAATCCAATTCTGGAAGTTTCGTTGGGTTCGTATCATCGTTCCTAACTTGTTGACACTAAGTTGGACGAATTTGGAGACCTTTGACCCTGATACGATTTTCGGTGCAAAGCGGCCCACATGTGACCCCGCTTTGACCAGAAAATATCATTTTTGCTCTTATGTCCAAATTGGACTTAAGGACAGGCATTTCTAGCTATTTTATATTTTCTAAGACTGTTAGTAATATTCATTTCAGCTTTTGGAGGAGTGTTTACAGAACCCACGGATACAGGGACCGCTACTGGTATTCCAACCCCAGGCAAGTGTATCTTGCCAACTTGCAGTTCTATAATTATTTACTTTGACTTAGTTATATTTGTTGTACATGCTTAAACCTAGGACCGTGTGACATACTTAGCGTCCGATTAATATTCGGGTGCCAACCCGTACGCGGAGTTGTGTACGTCATCTAGAGGTGGACATTTGTGACCATTTACATTCTCGTACTTGTTTTATCAAGTACATTATAACCCAGGACACTTGACACCATACATATGACTGAATCTTTCTGAGATATTCATGGTGATTCTATGTAGGATACAGGATTGACATAGACATTATATTCTTAGAGATTATATGACTTGTTGCATTAGCTATGATCTCACGTGACATGGACATGAGACGTTATGGACATGAGACGTGTGGTTACATTGGGTGGGGAGAGACACACAGGCTACAGGCTGTTCTATATATATCTACTACTATTGTGAGGTTGTAGACTCTCGAGCAGAGCTAGACCCATTACTTGTTATTACTGCTACCGGCTCCCCGATACAGAGCTTGTGGCGGTCTCAGCCTGAGTACTAGTGATGCTCTCAGTTGCATTTTCACATAGATGGTTATGTAGTTATCCTACTTGTTTTATTTACTATTTTACTGTATTTATTTTGGCTTGTATTATTTGTACCTTGCTATGTCCCCTGAGGACCTGGATTCTGGATGATGTCCCCAGGTTTAGCAGAAGAGCATTATCCTGAGGTTTACGGGACAGGAGCAGAAGCTGTACCAGAACCTGTTGCTGGAGCTGAACCAATCCCAGAAGAAGAGGTGAGGGCTGAAGACTTTTTCTGAGTATATGTTATTTGTACTCATCATATACTTTATTTTGGACTCCTTTGTTCTGGTCTGTTGAACCAGTGTTTTAGAATATTATCGGGTTGTTCCCCGAAATACTTTGTTGAGACTGGATGTTGATTTACTTTCCTCATTGCTGTTGATCTTATTATCTTGTGTGTGGATAAGATTAGTTTTGACTTATTGTTGTAGACCTTATATTGCAGCTTAAGTGTGCCCGATGGATCCATTAAATTGGGTTTGTCCATCGGTGCGTGCTGCTGGCCATTGCCACGTGTCTAGTCCCTTGGTATTTTGGGACTGGGGCGTGACATTATTTTTGTGGTGGCCCATGCAGGTCTCACGACTAAATTTTTTGGTTTTAACTTTGGGACCGAGCAAGCCTGCAACAAGGATAGGATAGGTTATAGGATCTCATCCATTGGTTGAATTATTTTTGAACGCTATATCGAATTCGAATTAAGTACTTGATTTGCATCCGGCTTTGATTCTGCTGAAAGTTCTCATAAAGTTTATTTTGGATGAAGAATAATGGATCCAAGAATTAGAGATGAAAATCCTTTGAGCACACCACAAGATACTGTGGTTACCTATGGAGACGGAGTGACACCCGAGAATAGAGGGCAATCCTCTCAAAGTGGTCAAGCTGAACAGCATAATCCAAGGTTCTGGTGAGACGACATCCCACCTCCGCCACAGTTCACTCCACAGATGCATGTCTTTCCACCAGGGAAAGCCATGGACGGGCAGCAGATGTTCCAGATATTTTACGCCATGATGCAAGCCCAATAGCAAGTTCAACATGAGACGCAGCGTCATGAGGCAGAGTATCTGAGAACCAGCCTAGTAACCGCATTGGAGCAGGCGAACCCACAAGCTAGGCGACCAGCGACAGGATCTATCACTGATTTCTGTCAATTCAAGCCCCGTACCTTTTTGGGCAAGGAAGGACCAACTGAAGTGCACGAGTGGCTCACGAACACACAACACAAGTTGGAAGCAGCTGAACTTCCGAGGGAGAGATGGATGACTGCTGTCAGAATGCAACTGACGGACAATGCGCACCATTGGTGGCTAGCCGAAGAGAGGAGGCTCGGACATGACCGAGTCACTTGGGAAGAGTTCTCCAGACTCTTCCAAGAGATATATATCCCAGCTGTTGCTCGGTCAGAACTCCGAGACAAGTTCAACCGCCTTATCCAAGGCAATATGTCGGTGGAAGAATACAATGCTGAATTTATTCGCCTGAGTCGCTTCGCCCCTTCTCTAATTCCTACCGAAGAAGAGAAGGCGGAGAAGTTCTTCAACGGACTCAGGTTCGAGCTTCAGAGGTTGATCGGATCTGTTGCACCTACATCATACACCGACGTTCTTGCTGCAGCACGTCGTATGGAGCTCGTTACCAGGAGGGAGTCAAGTCTGAAGCGGCCATTCACATCAGTACCATCCAGGGCATCACAGGGGGATTCTGCAAAGTGACCCCAAAAGAATCTACCTTATAGAGCAGCACCAAGAACCCTACCTACTTGTCATTTCTGCGGCAAGTTAGGTCACATTGAAAAGGAGTGTAGATGCAAGTTGGGACTATACCTGGTTTGTGGATCCAACTAAAATCTATCCAGGGACTGCTCTGAACGCAGAGAGGGAGCACCAAGACTAGCTTTACCCGCGCCAAGGCCAGCTTATCCAGCAGTGGGAGCACCGCAGACAGGAGTTGGAGGAGTCAGACCACCAGCTCCAGGAGAATATCAGCAGAGACCACCATTGCCACCATAGGCTGCACTATTCCAGCAGGCTCGTCAGCAGAGGGGTCCAGCTTAGGGACGAGGTCAGGCATTTGCATTGGCTGTTGAGGAGGAAGCTACTGCTGGAGAAGTTATAGCAGGTACTATTTTAGTAGCTTCATTACCTGTTGTAGCTTTATTTGATTCTGGAGCATCGCATTCATTCATAGCTGCTAGCTTTGTAGCCACCCATAGAGTAGCTACTGCACCCCTTCCGAAGACTAAGAGAATACTTACGGGAGGTGGAATTATCCCGGTTAGTGATATCTGTAGATCTTGTTCGGTAGTAGTCTGTGGAAGAGAGATGCTAGCCCAATTTCTGATCTTTTCTATGCCTGATTATGATGTTGTACTTGGTATGGACTGGTTAAGTCAGTATCATGCGACTCTTGATTGTCGGCTTGGAAAGGTTATATTTAGACCACCTGGGCATTCAGAGTTTGAGTTTCTTCGGGGAGCTGTAGAGCAAGGTGTTCAGCCAACTCTTAGGGTATTATCTGTAGAAGGGGAGTCAGGTTACCCAAGAGTTATATCAGAGTTTGTGGATGTATTTCCTGATGATCTTCCAGGTTTACCACCTGATCGGGAAATAGAATTCATAATAGACTTAACTCCAGGAGCAGAGCCTATCACTTCATCAGTATATCGGCTAGCACCTAAGGAGTTAGTGGAGTTGAAGAATCAAGTTGATGATCTTCTGGAGAAGGTTTTTATCCGGCCTAGTGTTTTACCTTGGGGAGCACCCATACTTTTTGTACCGAAAAAGGATGGAACAGTTCGCCTGTGTATTGATTACAGGATACTAAATGCTGTGACCATTAAGAACCGGTATCTCTTGCCACACATTGATGACTTATTTAATCAATTAAGTGGAGCTAGGATATTCTCGAAGATTGACCTTAGATCCGGTTATCACCAGATTAGAGTGAGGAAGGAAGATATACCGAAGACAGCCTTCAGGACCAAGTATGGACACTATGAGTTCTTAGTAATGCTGTTTAGTTTAACCAACACGCCAGCTGTGTTCATGAGTTTGATGAACAGAGTTTTCCATCAGTACTTGGACAAATTTGTGGTTGTGTTTATTGATAATATTCTAGTATATTCCAAAAACCACGAAGAGCACGAGGAGCATCTCAGAATCGTGCTAGAGACGTTGAGGCAGGAGAAGCTATATGCCAAGCTCAGTAAATGTGAGTTTTGTATGGATAAGGTGCCTTTCTTGGGACATATCATCTTAGGAGAAGGACTTTCAGTTGATCCAGAGAAGGTTGCTGCCATTGAGACTTGGCCAACACCAACATCAGTTGCTGAAGTGAGAAGTTTTCTAGGACTTGCTGGATATTACCGAAGGTTCGTAGAAAATTTCTCAAGGATTACGGAGCCGATGACGAAGTTGACACGTAAGGATCAGGAGTTTGCATGGACAGAAGAATGTCAGAAGGCCTTTGAAGAATTGAAGAGGCATCTAACAACAGCACCAGTCTTGACTCTTCCTTCAGGGTTAGAAGATTTTGTTATTTATAGTGATGCGTCAGGTAGTGGACTAGGATGTGCTTTGATGCAACATGGCAAAGTTATCGCTTATGCATCAAGACAGTTGAAGGTCCATGAGAAGAACTACCCAATGCATGATCTTGAGCTAGCTGCAGTAATATTTGCACTGAAGATTTGGAGGCATTATCTTTATGGAGAGAAGGTAGAAATCTTCACTGATCACAAGAGTCTGAAGTATGTATATACTCAGAAGGAGCTCAACATGAGGCAAAGATGCTGGCTTGAGTTGATGGTGGACATTCATATAGATCTGCAGTACCACCCGGGGAAGGCAAATGTAGTAGCGGACGCACTCAGCAGGAAGCCTACGGCTTATTTCTTGACGATGCAGCCTGAGCTATTGAGAGTTCTACAGGAGCTCCAGATAGAGGTTATTTTACCAAGACAGAGTAGCTTGTTGGCTAATCTGGAAGTTAAGTCATCGCTTGTGGAGAGGATTAATGAAGCTTTGCCTACTGATGGTAGATTTCGAAGACTTAAAGAGAAGACAGAAGCAGGCATACAGACGGGACTTCGTATACATGAGGATGGGACATTAAGGTACGGGAATCACCTATATGTTCCAAATGGAGAATTGAGACAGGAGTTAATGACTGAAGCACATAGCTCTATGTACTCTGTTCATCCAGGAGGAACAAAGATGTACCGAGATTTAAGGCAGTATTATTGGTGGCATGGAATGAAGAGGGAGATTGCAAGATTTGTGGCTAAATGTTTAGTCTGCCAACAAGTAAAGGTCGAGCATCAGAGGACTGCAGGTATGTTGCAGCCGCTTCCCATACCAGAATGGAAGTGGGAACATATCACCATGGATTTCGTCACAGGATTTCCAAGGAGTCCCAGCGGAAGAGATGCGGTATGGGTTATCGTGGATCGACTTACTAAATTGGCACATTTCTTACCGTTTAGAGTTGGACAGTCCACAGAGGTACTAGCCGACATATATTTATGACAAATCGTAAGATTACATGGAGTGCCGGTTAGCATTGTATCAGATCGAGACTCGAGATTTATATCTTATTTTTGGCGAAGCATGCAAGAGAGTCTTGGCACCAGACCCAAATTCAGTACTGCCTATCATCCACAGACAGATGGCCAATCAGAACGTACAATCCAGATCTTGGAGGATATGCTGCGATCATGTATGTTAGACTTTGGAGGGTCTTGGGAAGATCATTTACATTTGGTGGAGTTCTCATACAACAACATTTATCAGGCAAGCATCCAGATGGCACCTTTCGAGACGTTGTACGGTAGAAAGTGCATATCGCCGATATGCTGGAGTGACGTTGGAGAGCGTCAAATATTGAGTCCAGAGTTGGTAATGCAAACAGTGGAGAAGGTGAAACAAATTCAGAATCATTTTCGTGCAGCTCAGGACAGACAGAAGCATTGGGCTGATACACACCGACGTCCCCTGGAGTTCAAGGAAGGAGAGCACGTATTCTTGAGGATTTTACCTACTCGAGGTACCATTCGATTTAGGAGCAGAGGCAAGTTGAACCCAAGGTACATTGGGCCCTTTGATATTCTGGAGAGCATTGGTGAGGTGGCTTATCATCTTGCATTACCTCCATCCTTAGAGGGAGTGCATGATGTATTACATGTCTCACAGCTGAGAAGGTACATGACTGACCCAAGTCACGTAGTTGATCATTCTGAGATCGCAGTAGGCCCAAGCCTGAGATATGAAGAACAACCAGTGGGTATACTCGGCACCAGTGAGAAGACACTGCGAGGACAGACAATTAAACTGGTTTGTGTGGCTTGGAAGCAACACTCTCCTGGTTAATCTACCTGGGAGCGGGAGGATATCATGCGCCAGCGTTATCCCCACTTATTCGAGGATGCAGGTATAACTTAAGTAATTCTTGTAAATCCCATAGTTCTGTTCTTTAGTAGCTTATTCTTTGATTGCGAGGACGCCATCTTCTTAAGGGAGGTAGATTGTAATCACCTGGAATTTGAGAATTTAAAACTTAATTTTCAGAATTTAATTAGCATTTTTCTGTAATTTTTTAACAAATAAAACTAAAGTAATCTGATTTAAAATAACTTTTAGAAGATATTAATTAATATTAAAATGTGATGAAAATTATATTTTCTAGTGTAAAATTAAAAACCGGACATAGGGTAATTTTTCGGGAATTTATTGGACCCCGAAAGTATTTTTAAAGCCCTAAAAACTATTGTAAAAATTAACCTAATTAACCCTGAACCCGGTTCACCTAAACCAATTTAAACCAAACCCAAAATAGACCGAACCGGCCGGTCTGTCCGAACCGACCCAACCCACCTTAGCAGGTCGAATCCGGGTTAGACCCAACCCGCTGAGAACCCGACCCGTTTGGAGCCCTAACCCCAGACTCTTATACTACCCGACGATTCCCCTCCGGCGGCCGTTTCCGCCGCCGTGGCCGCCGGAGACCGTCCGTTTCCTCTCCCCGAACACCCGCCGGTGCCTCCTCCTCAACTTCAGGCCAACCTCCGGCCGTTCCCCTCCCCAAATCCCTCTATATAAACCCGCGGCGGCCACCAGAGTTTCCCCCTTTCCATTTCTTCTTCGGCGAACCCCATTAACTCCGGCGACTCCCCCTACGTCCCAAACAGCCTCCGGCGCCGCCCTCCAGCACCAGTACCCGGCCGCCCTCGACTTCGCCGGCCTCCCCAGAACTCGGCGCCAAGTCCACAGTCTCCGGCATACTCCTAAACTCCCCCGACCTCCAGAAGCTGCTGCCCTCTTCCCCGACGACTTCGGCCGGCACCGCTGCACCGATGCCGCCTCCACTCGCGCTCGGCCGACTCCGACTGTACCGCAGCAAGCTGCCCCGAGTCCGGCAAGCCAGGACACATTAGAACTTAAGCCCTAGTCAGGACACGGCCTGGACACAGTGTCCAGGACACGGTAGACTCGAACCCGGACACGCATAATTCGGACTTTTGGAGCCCTGTTCAGGTACTCATATCTCTCTCCTTGCTGCCCTAATTTCTATTTCGTCAGTTGTGTCGCGTAGGCTGTGTGACCCCCTTGGTGCCCGCGCAAACCGCTCGGTGCATCGCGACCTGTGGCAATTGCGAACCGCGATCCAAAAACAGGAAAACCAACGCCCTGTTTCACCCAGGAACTGAGTACGCTCCGCCAAACGGAATAACTTGGTCGCGTGTGGTCTTCACCGATACGTGTGCGTCATTGATATGGACATGCAGGATTTCGCAGAAGTTGATTCGGATGTGCGTGCACACCGGAATTAACGCGTATCCGCCGACAACGTCCCGTATCCGTCCATTTTGGAACACGCTGTAACTTAGCGTACACATGTCAGATCGAGACAAAACTTTTGCCAACGGACTCGTAGCAATACTCTGGTCCTGTGAGCCAAGTTTGGTTCGATTCTGAGAACGTTGACAAAATCGCGTATCGTGGGCCCCACATGCTCCACTTAACGGGCGATTTTGAGATCGGCTCATCGGAATCCAATTCTGAAAGTTTTGTTGGTTTCGTATCATTATTCCTGACTTGTTGACACTAAATTGGATGAATTTGGAGACCTTTGACCCTGACACAATTTTCGGTGCAAAGCGGCCCACATGTGGACCCCGCATTGACCAGGAAATGTCATTTTTGCCCTTATGTCCAAATTGGACTTAAGGACAGGCATTTCTAGGTATTTCATATTTTCGGAGACTGTTGGTAATGTTCATTTCAGCTTTTGGAGGAGTGTTTACAGAACCCCCGGATACAGGGACCGCTACTGGTATTCCAACCCCAGACAAGTATATCTTGCCAACTTGCAGTTCTATTATTATTTACTTTGGCTTAGTTATATTTGTTGTATATGCTTAAACCTAGGACCGTGTGACATACTTAGCGTCCGATTAATAGTCGGGTGCCAACCCGTACGCGGAGTTGTGTACGTCATCTAGAGGTGGACATTCGTGACCCTTTACATTCTCGTACTTGTTTTATCAAGTACATTATAACCCAGGACACTTGACACCATACATATGACTGAATCTTTCTGAGATATTCATGGTGATTCTGTGTAGGATACAGGATTGACATAGACATTATATTCTTAGAGATTATATGACTTATTGCATTAGCTATGATCTCACGTGACATGGACATGAGACGTTATGGACATGAGATGTGTGGTTACATTAGGTGGGGAGAGACAAATAGGCTATAGGCTGTTATATATATATCTACTACTATTGTGAGATTGTAGAATCTCGAGCAGAGCTAGACCCATTACTTGTTATTACTGCTACCGGCTCCCCGACACAGAGCTTGTAGCGGTCTCAGCCTGAGTACTAGTGATGCTCTCAGTTGCATTTTCACATAGATGGTTATGTAGTTACCCTACTTGTTTTATTTACTATTTCACTGCATTTATTTTGGCTTGTATTATTTGTACCTTGCTATGTCCCCTGAGTACCTGGATTCTGGATGATGTCCCCAGGTTTAGCAGAAGAGCATTATCCCGAGGTTTACGGGACGGGAGCAGAAGCTATACCAGAACCTGTTGCTGGAGCTGAACCAATCCCAGAAGAAGAGGTGAGGGCTGAAGACTTTTCCTGAGTATATGTTATTTGTACTCATCATATACTTTATTTTGGACTCCTTTGTTCTGGTCTGTTGAACCAGTGTTTTAGACTATTATCGGGTTGTTCCCCGAAATACTTTGCTGAGACTGGATGTTGATTTACTTTCCTTATTGTTGTTGATCTTATTATCTTGTGTGTGGATGAGATTAGTTTTGACTTGTTGTTGTAGACCTTATATTACAGCTTAAGTGTGCCCGATGGATCCATTAAATTGGGTTTGTCCATCGGTGCAAGCTGCTGGCCATTGCCACGTGTCTAGTCCCTTGGTATTTTGAGACTGGGGTATGACCCTATGCAAATAGGTTTGATTCCTCCCAATCCTCCATTACGTATTCTAGCAGATTATCCTCAGGGTCTTGTTGGACAACGATAAGCACCCTCCCCCCTAGAAAGTATACCTCTGTTTGGTATTAGGCTGATATTCTTCCACTACAAGATGACACTCCTCAGACGCTGGCCGGTGCGGGCACTTCTCGGACGACTGTTGGTGTGGATACTACTCAGTGGGCTGACTGGGGCACTACTCAGGTAACAGATGGTGCATGAACTACGTAGTGGGCTGGTGAGGGCACTTCTTAGGCGGCTGGCAAAGGCACTTCTCATTAGGCTGACTGGGACACTTCTCAGGCGCCGGCCGGTGCGGGCACTACTCAATGGACCCACAAGGGAGATTCTTAGTGGGATAGCCTATTCACCCCCAGAGTTACCAGCTATACACATATCTTGACAACTACTTCATCACCGATGCCATCTCAAGTGGAGGACAGTCAAGGAGGGGGTGATGATGCGGCCCCAGAGAATACACGATAAAAGAGGGACCGACTCAATCTAAGAGAGATTGATCGTCCGAACTATCGACAATTAGACAAGAGAGGTCGATGAAATTGTTATATCAATATAAATTTTAGTTGAATGTAACTATCTTTTATTTCAATAAAATTATATATTCTTCTCATAAAATGAAATTATATACAAACTTTATTCTCTTGGTTGGTTTGTACATCTCTTTCTATTGTGTCCTAAACCATTGCAGTTACTACATCGAATATCTCTTGAAGCTTGATCATTCTCTATGATTCGATTCTTCTTTGGTCTTTCTGCCTTGCGTCGTACATTTGGTACTCCAATGTGACCTCTAATCAATGTACTTTGGAGGTTGTAAGGGACTGGAATTAGCTCCAGGTGCGGCTTATATACGCTTCTTAATGCTTCCTTAGAAAAAGTACCTGGATAAAAACTATCGATGCTAATATTTTTAGACTTACATTCATAACATGCATGTACACATGAAAGAAAAGTATGATACCACTTTAAACATGAAAAAAAAATCATCTAAGTCTATAATATATGTTCGATTTATTTTACAATCTAATATTTCAAACAAATATCTAACTATATTCAACGTTTGCAGTCGGTAATTTTCTTTTATGATAAGAGCCATAGTTTGCAACATCTTCGGACAATAATCAGTTTGAAATTTTTTAGTTTTTTGCAGGTTCTTATCTTGAAGTGTTATAATTTTGGCTCGAATCCCATCAAGTAGTATTGTTATTGGTTTACCACGTAAATTTTTAACCCAGTTATTGAAACATTCAGCAAGGTTCGACGTGTTAATACCTAATCTGGGACAAGGAGAATAAGCTGTTATCTAGTGTGAAAAAATGCGAGTTTCATTATTTACCCCAACGAGCCAATTCTAAATATCTATGTTTTCAGCTTTAATTTTTTTCCAAATAATAGTTCGCATCTATTTTATTATAACATCTAGCAAGATAGTATAAACTACGTTGAAAATGGGAAAACCTTAAGACTTTTTTCAATTTTTTAAAAAATATTGAATACAAAAAAATGAGGCAATTCTGGAAAGATATCACGCATAGCCATTATCAATCCTTTTTGTTTATCTGATATAAAAAAAATTGCATTCCATGCATCAAAATATTTTCTAAAATATGTTCTCAAACCGTTTAAAAATCAACTCCAAGAATCAGTATTTTTACTCTAAGCAACAACATAACCAATTGGATATAATTAATAATTTGGATCATGAGCACAAGCAATAAATAAAATACCTTGATATTTTGAGGAAAGAAAAGTAGCATCAGTACTAATCACAGGTAAACATCCCCTTAAAAATCCATCAACGCATGCCGTAAAACAAATAAAAATTCTTTGAAATCTATTGTCTTCTGTAGTTTGTATAAAATATTGACTACCTGGATTTGTCTCAAAAATTCTAAAACCATACTCTTCAAGACTACTATATGCATCAATATAACTACCATTTATCTCAGATAGAGCAAGTTTTCTAGCTTTCCAAGCTTTACAATATTTAATATATATTTCGTGTTCTCTATATATATAATTTATAACATGCGATGGACTATAGACTGATGTAAACTCCTTCGACCAGATTTTAGCATTTTTAATTAAATTAGAATTAATTAATGCAAATTAGGATTTATTACAGCTATTTAATTTTATTTTGCTTACATATTCTATTGATTTGTGCACCTGTCCATCACCTCAATATTTAGAGCATTACACTGACTGTTATCCCCATACAAAGTTCACATACCTCTCCTAGACATGCCTGTCTACTATTCTGAACTTTGTACAGCTCAGAAATACACTGGCATGAGTCTCGTTTTAGTCGCACAAATATCGTTACAAATGTCCGTATTTATTTTCAATTAATTCCCAGACCTGTACCCATCTCTGTTCTAATAGAAATTAGAGGCCCAACGGGCACCTATTTTGCCCAAACAAAAATATGTTATTATTCTACTTTGAGTATAGTACATTTAGTATATTAACACCGCACTAAAATTCTGGCCCTGCACACTTTTAAATAATTAGAAAACATCGTGCGCATTAATTATTAATTAATTAATACGGTGACCCGTATCACCCAAAACCAGGCCCAGCCCCTGCCCAGACTAACCCCCACACTCTGAAGGCCCTCCCACAGCTTTCCCCCTCAGTTCTGTACATTTCAGCAATAAGGTGTTTTTCCCAAACAATTACGTAATTGCACAATTTCCCAATTTTATAGGACCTCTGTGCAAATTATAAATCTGCAGGGGTTTATATGCAAATTTGCATGTACGAGGTGTCAACCTCCCATTGGAGGGTGATCCTACACCGTCCATTCCAAAATGAGTCCAGATTCAAAGTATTTAATCCATAAAATATCCTACAAAATATCTAAAGATATTTTAATGCCTAATTACTAAAATACCCCTACCCTAACCCTAAATTAAAAAAAAAACCAAAAACCCTAAAACCTATAAACCCCCCCATCCCCTTCCCGAACTCACCATCCTCCTCCCTCAGCCACCCCCTACTGCCGAACCTTCACCCCCAGCTTCGCCACCCCCTGACCTCCTCCCCAGCCGCCGCAGCGCCGCCGGCAGCCCCCACAGCGCCCTCTCCTTTACCCGCACAAACACACCACAACCACTCCCGACCGCCTCAAACTCCCCCTCCCGTCCGCCTTAGACCACCGCCACCGCCCCCATCCTCTCCACCTTAACCTCCTCCGCCGAACTGTCACCTTCCCGCCGCCCCCCGACCACCACAGCCACCGCCAGCTCCGCCACAGCGTCCTACCCCGACTCCCCGACCACAGCACCCGAGCCACCCCGACCCCCTCAACCCACCACCACCACCACCACTGACCAACACCACCGACCTCTTCGCCACCATCTACCCCAGCTGCTGCAAGTTGCTGGTGTTGGTATTGACTGCAACTGCTGCTGTTGCCGCCGTCCCGGCCAGACACCCGCCGGACCGCCGCCCTCCTCCCGCCGGCGACGACGCCCAGTGCCCACCTGACGTGTCAGGTACCCCACCCCCCCTCTCTCTCTACGTATATACATATATATATATACATATGTATGTATAAATACCTATATATATGTATAATTATATATATATTTATATATATATATTATTTATAATATATAATTATAATATACTTAAATACAGTATATATATATATATAGTATATATCAATATATTATATTTAAATATGTATTAATATATGTATATTTTTTAAATATATATATATATATATATTTATTTATATTTATATTTATATTTATATATATTTATATTTATATATATTGTATTATATAATTATATATTATATAATTATTATTATTATTACAGTATATAATATATATATTTATATATACTAATATACTATGTATATAAATATATATTATATATATATTATATATTTATATGTATATATATATATGTATATATGTATATACATATATATACATATAGTCTTTGCCATGGTCCAGTATATTTTAATGTTTACCCAAATTTAACTTTGTCTTTAACAGATCATCATTTATATGATGCTGTTACTCTCAATTTAAAAACAAATGGATATAATTTTCTTCCTGGATCTGAAACTATAGCAATAATCTATAGAGTTCATTATAAGGTAATGAATACCATTGCTCCTAAGGCTAAACATATTACTAAGCCAGGAAAAACTACTTTGATAGAAACTAATTTGTTAACATCAAATGTAGCTACTAATCGAATAATCAGATGGGATGAAATTAACTTTCCCAAAGAATGGGTTTTAAGCCAGGTTGTATTACCACAACCAATTGTGGACCACTATCCACTAGCGCAATTAAATTCGTCAAATAATATTCATTATTAACAAGCATATTTATCTTGATATACTATTTATGGGTAATAAATAAATCTATTTTTTGTAGAAAATTATTCCCAACAACATCTTCTTGTTCGTCAACTAAATTCTCCCCCTCTTGAATTGGAGAATGTGAAGAACTAGCAGAAGAGTTACCAGTAGTAACAGTTTTAGCTGAGTGTCTAGATATATTTTCCTCAAGCTTATCCAATCTCATTTAAATTTGTTGATCTTGAGATTTTAAATTCTTAATCTTAATTTGCTCTTTGCTTTATACAAGGAATGTGCTATTGTATTATCAGATATTTGAATTCTATCTATTTCCTCTTTATTAGAAGAAGTAGACCCTATTATTGAGGGTAAGGGTTTTCTACTTGATATAGAAAGTCTTGATATTTCTTGTAGAGTAAATCTTACTTCCACCTCACCATCGTGAGTTTGAATTATCTGATCAATTTCTGTGTCCACAATTGGTTGTGGTAATACAGCCTGGCTTAAAACCCATTCTTTGGGAAAGTTAATTTTATCCCATCTGATTATTCGATTAGTAGCTACATTTGATGTTAACAAATTAGTTTCTATCAAAGTAGTTTTTCCTGGCTTAGTAATATGTTTAGCCTTAGGAGCAATGGTATTCATTACCTTATAATGAACTCTTTAGATTATTGCTATAGTTTCAGATCCAGGAAGAAAATTATATCCATTTGTTTTTAAATTGAGAGTAACAGCATCATATAAATGACGATCTGTTAAAGACAAAGTTAAATTTGGGTAAACAATAAAATATACTGGACCATGACAAAGACTAGTTTGCATAACTCCCATTAAGGATTGGCTCCAGTCTAAACATCTGGCATCTCTAAGGGATGTCATAATAGAAGCATTTAACCCTGGTAGAGTTAAAGGTTTAAACGTAATTTGAATTAGTCCAATATGAACATAATTATAGGCTTCTCTTACATGCCCAATATCTTCTTCACTTATTAATTTAAGCGAATGTTCTGTGTTATTAACAGAAACAGTTCTTTCTATTGTTTTAATGGCAATGGATGATTTAAAGTCAAAAGTACCTATTTGATAAATTTCTTTTGGCTTTACATTTGGAATTGTCCATTTATTAAGTTCCTCCATTTCAGAGGGATACTCAACATTCTGAGCATTCTTTAGAGATTTGCCCTTAGTTAGAGCTCTCTTATTGGATTTGTTATAAATTCAAAAGTTATTCTTTTACCTTTATAACAGGTTGTAATTCCTTCCTTTGTGATCTCATTTATTGGCATAAGTTTTTCTAGGAAAGGAGTTCCCAGAATAATATGCTGAGATATTTCCTTTACAACTATTAGATGTACAGGAATACAAATATCATATTTACAAATATTCACATCAGTGATTTTGTAAGGAGTAGTTAGTGCTTTATTATTAGCAGCACTCAATTTCTGGGTTGTTCGTTCACAATATTTAATGGGAACGATTCCTTCTTTAACGCAATTAAGGTCTGCACCACTATCCACTAGCGCAATTAAATTCGTCAAATAATATTCATTATTAACAAGCATATTTATCTTGATATACCATTTATGGGTAATAAATAAATCTATTTTTTGTAGAAAATTGTTCCCAACAACATCTTCTTGTTCGTCAACTAAATTCTCCCCCTCTTGAATTGGAGAATGTGAAGAACTAGCAGAAGAGTTACCAGTAGTAACAGTTTTAGCTGACCCTACGAAGAATCATTTAATGAAAAGGATATTCCCACTAAGGCAAGACCTTGTCAAATGAATCAAGAATATCTTGAGTTATGCAAAAAAAAAATCCAAAAATTGTTGGATAAAAAATTAATAAGAAAATCATACTCTCCATGGAGTTGTACAGCATTTTATGTAAATAATAATGCTGAAAAGGAAAGGGGAGTACCTAGACTTGTAATTAATTATAAACCTTTAAATAAGGTTTTAAAATGGATTAGGTATCCAATCCCTAATAAAAGGGATTTACTAAATAGAATAGTGAGAGCTAGAATTTATTCTAAATTCGACCTGAAATCAGGTTATTGGCAAATACAAATTGATGAAAAGGATCGGTATAAAACTGCTTTTACTGTTCCTTTTGGCCATTATGAATGGAATGTAATGCCATTTGGTCTGAAGAATGCTCCTTCAGAATTTCAAAATATTATGAATGAAATATTCATTCAGTATTCAAAAGGAAATTGTTGAGGACAGTCCTTTAAAGAAATTAAAGAAATCTTTGAGAAGAAGAAATCCTCGAATCACTGAGGAAGAATTAAAGAAAAAATGTCTTCAATATATGCAAACTCAATTTGAGTCCATCTTTGAAACAGAAAATATGTCTGTTAGTTCTAACAATCAGATAAAGAGGTAGAAGAAAATATGGATGAAGAAACTTTCTTCAAGAGAATGCATAAACGAGTCACTACTCAGTCAGATAATGAAAGTGATGACGCAAGCATGCATTAAGAATGCACTATTGCCAGAATACAGGTGGCAATCACTGTTCACTTTACTAAATAGAATCTCTTTAATTATTGGCCGACAATGGTGGACCCTAACACTTACTTTGCTTAGCATAATTGCTAACACATGGACGGAGGAGAAGTAAAGTAGAAAGATGATGGCGACGGGCACTCACGTTGCTGATTTGAAGGGAATCTTACTTACAGCTGTCGGTTATCTCACTTGCATCTGTCAGTCGGTCGATATCGACTTCTTGTATTATAAATAGAGGCCAAGCCCTCTCTATTATGTACGCTTTTATTTTGGGAGTGTTTTTGCATCTACTGCTTTGTGTACTCGTGTGTGCTCTGTAAAATATTTTCTACTCTCAATAAAATTCCGCTTAAACGTTTGACGTCTCACCCTTTCTTCAAAGGAGATATGAATTAAAAGATGAATTTTATAATCATCTAGAAAGATCAAAATGTCTAATACCATTTACTGACTGGTTTATTCATGACCATGTTACTAGGGAATTAGCACAACTAAATGTGTTAGAAGAATACTATAAGGTATGGAGTACCGATGAAGGCACAAGTAGTGGCCTAACAAGATCAATGTATCCTCCAAATGAGTTAATTAAACTCACTGTTAAAAATATGCCGGAAAAAATTGATGTTACCTCTTTCGTCAAAACTATTGACAGTAAAAAAGCAATTACCAAAGAATTACAAAAGATAATTAAACAAAATAATTATACTAATGTTTCCATCCAAGTAATGGGTCAACAATTGACTCAGGTTGAATCTGCTTTGGATAAATTATTACATAAAATTGATGTAATTAAAAAATTAGATTTTTCTATAAAAACTAGAAAATCTTCTTTGAGGGAGACTTCTAATATCTCAATAAAACCTCCGCCAGAGGTTAAAGATTTTAAAGTAAGAAAGACTCCTGAAGTTACTAAAGACGATATTAAAGAGTTCCTATTCCAAAAATCATTTGGTAAATTACTACAAGTTTGTAGTTTGAAGTCTTCTTCAATTTGCTTAATTTTATTTTTAATTTTAAATTGTTTTAACTGCTGGGTTATAGTAACCTGAGCAAGTTCTTCTTTTAAGAAATTAACTTAATTTTCTTTCAAACTAACATTGTTAAGAATTTTAACAATTGGATTTGTTATAAATTCAAAAGTTATTCTTTTACCTTTATAACAGGTTGTAATTCCTTCCTTTGTGATCTCATTTATTGGCATAAGTTTTTCTAGGAAAGGAGTTCCCAGAATAATATGCTGAGATATTTCCTTTACAACTATTAGATGTACAAGAATACAAATATCATTTTTACAAATATTCACATCAGTGATTTTGTAAGGAGTAGTTAGTACTTTATTATTAGCAGCACTCAATGTATGGGTTGTTCGTTCACAATATTTAATGGGAACGA